>CAJNIZ010015069.1:15711-49121 GCA_905231905.1 Symbiodinium pilosum
CTATATTCTCAAATTTTGATTTGTTTTTGATCCTTATTTGATTTTTTTGATCCTTCTTTGATTTTTTTGATGCACATCCCTTTCAGGAGCCCACGAGAATGGCGAAGATGCCATCCCCCAACAACTAACCAAGAACCTCAGATTTTAGGTGGACCCCCTACCCTCCCTGTAATAGTGACTGTAAGGAATAATAGTGATTATATTAGGGGGGGGGTCCTCCTAACTCACGTTTGTCTGCGAAGAGCCCATCTTCACATTTCATGTCAGGAAAATCAAAAATGCTTCAAGGGCCGAAAGCACTATACATCCTAATACGAATATAATAGGATCCTAAAATCCTTCTTATTACCCCTGATAGTCACTATTACAGGGTGGGGGGTCCACCTACACTATACAATGCCCCTGTTATCCCCCTATGGCAACATGCTCCAACCCTTGAATGAATACCAAAGCCACCAAAACAATGGCATAAGACATGAGAGCAACCCTCAATCCTCTAAACACTAAAAAATCAAACCCCAGACCTTACACACTCTATAGATCGCTAACCCACAAAAAGCAACCCCCATCAACCCTAAACCCTACAAGACATGAGAGCAACCCCCTCCATCACTCCAGGGCATGGATTGTAGGTATCGGAGCTCCAGCACCTGGAGAATTGTGAATTGAGCCAGACATCTTTCGGAGTGGCTTTCAGGTTTAGGCTTTAGGGGAAAGAGAAAACACCCCGACGTGCATGACGTGGTCGACTCTAAAATCATTATCTAATGGATATTCGGGACTATATGGTGGTTGTATGGCAGTAAAGTGGCCTTCTGTTCTCCGTGAAAGGTCCTTACACAAGCGATTCTTCGCACGAACGCAGCCAGGAACCCCCCTAAAATGAGCATTTCTCAATCTAGGGGTTGAGGCATAAATTCCTCTCCCTTGTGGGGTGCTAGTAGAATGAAATTAACAGACCATGTCCAACCCTAAACCCTAAACTCATGTCCAACAATGACCCAGGGCTGCGCCTGAGTGATAGCAGACAACTCTCCCTTAGAGTAACAGTTACCACACGGGGTAATAGGAGTTATAATAGCCCCTTTAATCAGACCCTTTTAAGGACAATTACTGGGATGAGGAATGACCCAACAGACAACAAAGTTTCAGGCGAGGCTACCGCTTCCAAGGGCATTTTTAGGGTTTAGGGCTTTGGGGGTTTAGGGTTTAAGCTTTCAGGCTTAGGGTTTAGGGTTGTAGGGTTTAGGGTTGTAGGGTTTATAGGGTTTAGGGATATTATCTCCCTATAGTGGAGAATCAAATGGAAAAGAAAATGGAAGGGATTTGGGTTTAGGGATGAGGGATATTATCCCCGTATAATGGAGAATCAAATGGAAAATGAAATGGAAACCATTATTTAGGGTTTAGAGTTTAGGGGTTTAGGGTGTAGGCGCCTCTGAAAGCATAAGCAATGAAGAACCAAATGGCAAAGTAAATGAACTTATAAGTTGCAACTTCGCTTATATGGCGGTTATGCAAAGGACCGTAGGGGTCTACAGTAACTCACAGTATATACAGTACTGGTCTCCATTTCATTTTCCATTTCTTTCCATTTGATTCTCCATTATAGGGGGATAATACCCCTAAACCCTAAACCCTTAAACCCTAAAAACCATACAAGGAACCCGGGACCATGATATTGGTTGTAAAATTCGGGACCATGATATTGGTTGTAAAATTCGGCCCCCTGCATTACTCTTTGAGGATCTTTGATACTTGAGGATTTATGAGGTGACTATAACTTATTATATGGGATAGCCGGCCACCTCGTATCTCATGGGATCCTGCACTACCCCCCCCTACTAGGCCCTTATCCGAACAAGTTCAAGAAAGCAGTGGGGGGTTGGCTGGTGGACCAGGGTTTAGAGTGTAGGGCACCCAATGAAAGCGTACACGGCAGTCACGGTGGGAGGCTCAGACTTTGTCGTCTTTGTTGTCAAAACCCTCGCCTCCCGCTATCACAGAGGGAGGCTCAGACTTTGTCGTCTTTGTCGTCGACACTACCTCCCACGATCATCGTGGGAACTTGCCCAGCGCACCGAAGTAAACCTTGTGGGCCTAATCCCCAACCTGATCATATACCGGCATAAGATTTCCTGGGGTCAACGACATACACAAAATAAAATCCTGCAGACAGCTCCTGGATAAAGAGTTGATGAACATCAAATTTGAGCTAGAGTCTAAACTCCAGTATCCCCCTTAATAACTCGCATAATAGTCCCCTATATAATCCCCTACATAATCTCCTTTAAGGAGTTTAGACCATAGCTCATTTGAAGCTTGGGTCCCTAGATTTCATTTTACGGCATCCGACCCCTATCATATCATTGTTACAGACATACTCATTACGATTCACCTTCTCATGGTTATCATTGTTGTCATTACTCCCTAAACCCTAAACCCTATATAATCCCCAAGCCGTAAGCCCTATATAATCCCTCAACCCTAGACCCTGTATAATCCCTAAACCTTATATAATCCCTAAACCCTAAACCCTATATAATCCCTAAACCCCAAACCCTAAATCCCCTGTTTAAGGACTTTGTGCCTTCCGGAGCTGGTGTTGAGGATGTCAGCCAGCTTCTTCTGATCCAAGCCCAGGCGCCCGGCCAGAGCGTGACCCTTTGCGCGGGGGAATCGAACAGAAAATGGAAACTTAGCATAGGGCTTTAGGGGTTAAGTCTTAGGGGTTAGGGCTTAGGGATGCTTAAAGACTATAAGCTATGAGGCTTAGGGTCTAGGGTTTGGGGCTCAGGGGTTTAGGGTTTAGTTCCGGGTTTTGAGAGCTTAGGCTTAGGCTTTAAGGGGCAGTGGGGGAGGGAATATGGGTATTATTGTAGGTGAATATACAGGGATGATTCTAGGCATCCGCTCACCCACACCTCCATAAGCACCTGCAAGGTAGTCGCAACTCCCCGCCGGGGGCTTCCTTTTCCTTAAGGGTTTAGGGTGCTCAATGTTTCAGGATTGAAGATGTGGAAAATTAACTGGACACGAAAATGGAGATTGGGATGCCGCAGGGGTTGATAGGGCTTTCAACGTAGGGGCCTGTCTAACTGGAGTTCTTGGTACCTGTCGAGGCTTCTACCTACTTACTGGTGCTTAAGGGGGTGTCGGGGAATGCAAATAAGTACAATTTCAATTTTAGGGGTACGTATGGGGTCTGTATACTGGATTGGCCCCCTGAAGCCATTTGAAAAATATTAGTATATAGGGTCCCTTACTAAAGCCATTAGGGAAAATACTAAATATCCCACAGTATAGGGATTATTATGGGGATCCACTCCACCCACTTTCCGGTAAGCACTAGCAAGTACCCTAAACCCTACTTGGAGGTTCATGGGACTTAGTCACTATTTATAACTGAGATTATGACCCTACTTATAATTGGGGTAACCCCTGTAAGGTCATTTAGGGGGGTTATAAGTAGGTCTATAAGCCCAGTTATGAGTAGTTACGATTTCCCATGAACCTCCAAGTAAACCCCCAAACCGGTTCTGGCGCAGGTCTGGGGAGCCTGTTTAAGGGGCTGCAAGTGTAAATCCAGACCTGGAAGCTCTCTTCAGGGTTTAGGGTTTCGGGTTGAGGGCTTAGGGTACACCGTTTAGGGTTTAGGCTCTGAAGGCTACTGGTCTACACAGGTTGTAACGGGATTGCGACGGCCAGGTTTCAAACCAAGTTCCATCCTACCCCAGGGGAAGCAACCCTAAACCCTGAACGCCTCGCAAACTGCGGCCATGGTAATTCCGAGGACCAGGTTGTTGCAGAGCTTGGCAGCCTGGGGGCAGGAGCTGAAGTTGAGTTGCTAGAATATGGATATGTCGTTAATAGTATGAGAGATTCCGCATAAGGATAACTTAGCTTTGGTAAGCTAAGGTCTCCAAGTTACCATCGCGGAGAATCAAATGGACAAGAAAATGAAAGCATGGGTTATCAGAGTTTTTCAAGAAATTAATGAACTGCAACTAGTCCACTTTCAAGCCCAAATTGTAGGATGTAACAATTCTGGCTTCTTTCATATTAGGATCCGCCTAAACCCTAAACTCAGGGAACCATACTTTGGATAGCATCCTCTACATGCAACCCCGCCCACCATCAACACGCTTGAAAAACCTTCCTCGGACCCTCAACCCACGCGGTTAAGTGTTTGGGGTTTAGGGTTTCGGGCTTACGCATATTATCCCCCTTTAATGGAGAATCAAATGGAAAAGAAATTGGAAAATGAAATGGAAACCATTATTTATGGTTTAGGGTTTCGGGCTTGGGGTTTAATACCGAGTCTCACCCCTCTGTCCGTACAATCCTTGCCCCATGTGCGAGGTCGCCTGGCCCATGCCGGCATCACCGCAGTGCACAACCTGTCAGAAGAGCTTCTGATGCCGTTAGGCTTTAGGGTAGCGCGTGGAATCTAAAGTTTCAGATTTAGTTCAGGTTACAGGCTTGAGTCCTCTGGATTTACTGTAGAGGTTTAGGATTTAGGGCTGAGGAGGGAGTCAGGAATAGACCCGGCACAGAACATCTTTTGTGGTGGGTCGACCAAACTATAGGGCCCTAAGCCCTAAGACCCTAAACAGCAAGGCAAAGAAGAAGAATACTAAGAAAAAGAAGAGAAGAAGTGCCAACTCCCCTCAGTCGCCGCCTGCCTCCTTCCTCCTCCCTGGGTTGCCTTATCCCTGAAACCCTGATCCCAAAAGCCCACCCCACCCCCTATGTAACCCGTTTCAACAAAGGTTTAGGGTTTATGGGTTTAGGGCTATATACCCCTTGTACAACCTTCAATTGACGGTAAGGTCAAGGCACCTTCTTGCCCATGTGCTGAAGGACGCGGCTGGCAGCTTCAAACGCATCGTCTGGCCTTCAGCGATGAGGTTTAGGGTTATATTGCGGCTATGTAGGGATATTACCCCCATAATAGAGAATGAAATGGACAAGAAACTCAATCAAAGATTAGGTGGACACTGTGTTTACATGGGAGTTTGTAATACGTACCCAAGGAATTTAGTTACCGTAACCCCTAGAATAAAGATCCTGTAACTGTCATACGACTATGATCATAGGGTCTTGATTTGAGGCGTTCAGGAAACTAAACAGCCGCTTATCATTCAGAGTTAAGATATGCCCCCAGAAACCCTACGTTCCCAACACACTCTGTCGAGCATCCTCACCAGAGCCTCACTGTAAACCCTCCACATCTCCAGTTCGGAGGTTTGGCACAACCACACACTTAGGAGCTGCACCCGCCGACCATGAACGTCAGTGTGGCCTGCATGCTTTCTTCGTTAGGAACTTTTTGCAAACCACTCTCCTGGTTGATAAGTTTTCGTGTTGGGGGTGCTTAGAGCTTGGGGTTTAGGATTCGGGGTTTAGAGCCTGTCAGGGTTTCTCACCCCGTAGTCCTCCCCGAGTTTGGTAACCTTGTCTTAAGACTCGTTACGGATGCTTCAGCAATCGTGTTCTATCGCATTTTTGTTGACTGGTATACATTTTGCACAACTCTAAACCATATTAAGAAACAACACCCAGTATAGACCGTAAAATTGTCATGTTCTATCCTATTTTCATTCGGTTCTCCATATTGGAGAAATGAATCATTCCCATCTCAGGAAAAATCTCAGCAAGAGCAGCTGAGGTAAATCTGCGCCTGCTCCGCGGCCGGCGTGCCGCCTGAAACTGGAGCATCCACTGCGACGGCACCTTGCAAGATGTGCAGGTTTCTGAAACATTCTCTACCCCTGCGAAACTCCAGGATACGTTAGGAGGACACCCCACCCTGTAATAGTGGTATAAAAGGAATATAATAGGACTCTAATGTAATCCCTACTATCCATTATAGTCACTATTACTGGGGGGGGGTCCACCTAAAGGATACGTAACATCCAAAAAGCATTACAGGGGTCCCTCTAGAAGAATATCTGCATATTTTGAAACATTTGCGAGTTTCCCAAAATAGGGGACCCCAATATAGGCCTCAAACTACAATAATCCTGACAACAGGGACTCGGTACGCATAATTTTGGCAAACCCTAATCCCTGTAAACCCCTTTATAATCCCAGCTGGCATTTTGTTTTTCATGTTCCTTTCCGTTTGATTCTCCAGAAATGATAATATCCCAAAGTATCTCTACGTAACTTTGGGAAAGCTTAAACCGTGTAAATCCCCATATAACTTCATTCAACCCCTGTAAACCCCTTGAAAGGTACCCCTAATTTGGGACACCCTAAACCCTGAGCCCCAGATTAAGCTCTCCCGCCCTTGTACTTTAACAGCTGGTTTGCCTCTCTTGGCAGCTGCAGCTGCCACCTGCCACCAGTAGTCGAGGTTCTTGCCGTTCAGGTTTTAGGGCATAGGGTTTAGAATAGGCTTTAGGGTTTAGGGTTTACGCAGGGTATAGGGTTTAGGGTAAAGATCCCGCATAACCCTACGCGCCTCATACCTCGGGAATTAAAGAACTAGTGCACAAACGTCATGCAATAAGGTAGTATCAACAGTTCGACTCTATGCTGCCCATTTCATCAGTATTAAGCTGAAATTAACCCTCTCCAGGCCTATTCGATATGCAAATCACCGTTTGGTGCGAACTCGCGCGAGGTAGCTACAATTGGACCGGTCTATGAGCATGTCTTCCAACCACTTTCAAAATCTTGTGCATGTCTGGTATGGCAAGAGCCCCCTAGTGCATCTTGGCCAAAGGCTCGTGCAAGATAGCTACATGTCCCCAGGCGTCTCGATCACGTTCCACTAAGACACCGTAAACCCTAAACCCAAAATCATGAACACAGAAATCACCGCAGACATGTCGAGTTGGGAGGAGTCTCGCCGAGTTTATGACAAGGAGATGGTCTAAGCACGGCTCAACAAATCCGGTTTTTGGCCCAACCTCATGTGAGTTGACGAATTGAAACCTGTCGAATGGAGCCGCAGAGCTTCGAAAGCGTCATCGAGGCCCTGACCCCTTGTGAGATCATCAGTCTTACAGGGTCACTTTTCATCCCTACACCACAAAGATTCTGACATTTGGGTGGTTGTCAAAATTATGGCAGAAAGGGTGCCCTAAATATTAGGTGCCGTATTATAATAGGGATCCAAAAAGTGACCATAATTTTGACAACCACCCATTTTCGAAGCGTTGAGCAGGGAACTTACAATCTCCATGATTCCCTTTGTGCTCCTCATTCCCCTATACTTTTCACCCCCGAAGTGCTGTCAGTGACAACAGGCATCCTGATTAGGGATTAGGGTTTAGAGCTTGAAATCTAGGGGGATAGCCAGGGATGAAAGGATAACCCTTAACCCTACAATCCCTCAAGCAGAACCAGTGATGTCTGCTTTGACGAACCCCCTGTTACGGCCTGACAGATGCCAAAGCCCAGGGGCTGTTACCCCAACATTAGGGGTGCGGTTTCGGGTTGAGGCAAGGTCTAATATAGGGAGTATACGAGGATATATCGGGAGCATATAGGGACATAAAGGGGGTATTTGGAGATATATGGGAACGTAAAGGAAGCTGGAAACTGCTTGGCGGGTCAGGCGACTTTGTAAGCAGGCTGATCATGGGGACAGCCAGGGTTGATCATGGGGTAGGGTTTAGGGTTTAGGGTTTAAGCCCCCCTGGCCCTCTACATGCTTTATAGGGCATAGGGTTGAGGATCATGCAGCTGGAGCCCTCCATGTGTGCCCATTGAAATGCACAAGTGGCCTGTAGCTGTTCTGTGCGCCCGTAGAGTTCATAGGGTTTGGGGTTTTAGAGTTTGGAGCTTTAGGGGTTTAGGGCGGAAGTTCTTTCATGATCCTTCCCCTACAAGCCCGTGAAACTTCAAGCCTAAGAAGCCCCTGAAAAACCGTCCCACCAGCAGGAAAGCCACTAGGTCCTCTTGACCTTAAACACTGATCCCTTGGGAACTTTCTCTCTTAGGAATTTTATAAAATTTCATAAGCTCACAAAGAAAGAAGCTACAATCACTCCCTCTACATCCCCAATCCTGTTTACCCGCATAGACTACAAACCCCTAAACCCTCTAGGGTTTTAGCAGCAGTCAATGGGTGCCCTTGTAGCTTGTGGGTGGCGATATGTAAACTATTTCAGAACATAAGAGTCATACAAAGGACCATATCTAACATGAATTTACTTAGGGTCCCTACAAAGAACCCTCAACCTCTAAACCCTGAAGCCCAGAAACCCTAAAACCATTAAACCCTTAAGCCCTAAAACGCCTAAATCTTAAAACCCCTATACCCTAAAACTAAACCCTAAAAACCCCTAAACCCTAAAAACCCCCAAACCCTAAACCCCCTAAACCCTAAAACCCCTAAACCCTAAACCCCCTAAACCCTAAAACCCCTACACTGCCTCTTTCCCAACGCGGGGCTCACAGGTGGAGCAGTCAATCAGGAGAGACCCCGAGGCGGCCTTAAGCTCTTCCCATTTGAGTAGTATTTATTTGGGGATACTATGGTACCCAATATAGAGTAAGATTATATCCTCCTTTTGGGGTATACTATCTTATATAAGGAACATCATCTTACTAGGTGCAACCACCCCAAAAAACATTACTCATTTGAGGTTTAGGGTTGCCTTACGGTTTAGGGTGCAGGGTTTAGAGTTTAGGGTTTAGAGTTTAGGGTTTGCAGTTTTGTTTTCACTGGACCTTTTCTCCCAAGAGTAGATCCCTTTAGGGCTTACGGTCTCAGGATTACGGGGTTTTTGCTCAAAAGCGACGTGTCCCCGTGAGGGCACAGGGCCTATTATGGGTTAGCCTTATGAGTAGCGGTTTTTTGGTGGTTGAACCCAGTAAGATAATATTCCTTATATAAAATACTATAAACCAAAAGCAGAATATAATCTTACTCTATATTGGGTTCCATAGTACCCCCAAATAAAAATACTACTCTTATAACAACTTTAAACAGGAGGTATAGTATAGGTGGGTTGGTAAGGGAGCCCATGGGTTTAGGATTTGGGTTTGAGGTTTCTCCCAGTTCTGGGTTGCATTCTCTTCGTGGTGGAGATCATGGTATTTTGCGGAACTAGCCATGTCTTCTCATAAAACTCCTGCTTCAGACTTCACAAGTATGGTGAACTGTTCCTACCATCGATGCCCTTCGACTTGCCAATGCCGCTGTGCTGAATCTCAGGAATACTATGGTACATGGAGAAGGGATGTTCATGTAATATCTCACATGCTTTCCAACTGTGGGAAGCACAGACAGCAGCTTGGGTACTGCTAGACGTCCTCGGTCTAGCAAATCTTTAGCAAGAAGGCTGCCTCCGCTACTACTATAATTCCTTCTAGGGCGCAATACATAGAAGGACTTGAATGGGAATCCCAAACAGGAACCCCCAAGAATATGGTAGGAATATGACAGGAATATAAGGAGCCTGATGTGTATATTCCTATTATGCTCCTACTGGATTCTTGGGGTTCTCTGTTTGGGGGGTTCCATTAAAGTCCTTTTAATTCAAAGTGGAGGTACCCTAAACCCTAAACCCTCGATCCCAAACCACACAAGCTCATCGCTTCGCTCGGAGTCTCATACCGTAAACCCTGACCCCTAAACTCTAAACACTCACCACTAAACCCGGCCCATAAAGCCCAGATCCGCCAGCCCTAAACCCTAAACCCCAAACCCATAAACCCAAAAACCCTGAACCCATTAACCCTAAGCCCTAAACCCTGAGCCCAATACCCAAGTCGGGGCCTAGTTCCTAAGCACCCGTCCTTAAACCCGAGTAGGGTCACAGCTCCACCATCCAAGAGGAGCCCATCGTTGCCCAAATAAACCTCAGTCAAGCTGCCCAGCTTTGATGTCTCTTGTGGTGCTTCTGATTTTTAATACCAACAGTACATGCATTCCATAGACTAAACCTCGCACTTCCCAAGATACCCAGAGTCCTACAGCATGGATGGGCTTTGGACAATCGAAGTTCTGCAGGCTTTGATCCAGGCGCGCACCTCACGCACGTGCGCACCAGCTGGAAGCATGGTGACCACGGTCTTTGCTGCTGCCGCCACAGCAAGCGGCGACCTCGGCGAATGTTTCACAATCAAGCAAAGGAAGGGGATACATAGGGGTTATGTACGGGCTACATGGGATTTACGGGGGGTTTGTATGGTAGTTTGCTCAAATAGCAGGCCCCTACACAGACCCCTAACCTATTATGGGAACCCCAGAAAAAACGGTGCCCGTAATTTGTGGAAACCCCATATGCAGGGTTATATAACGGTATACGGGAATACTGCAAATCGTAACACAAACTGTAACAGGCGAAGGAAGCAACTACGAAGACACGAAACCAACGAGTCGCAACAAAACACTCGGTTTAGGGTTTAGCGAATTTCACTTGTTGTCAAAACGTTATACACACCCCTCCACCCCTAATATTGCACCTTCTCCTTCAGAAACCATACATATTGGCGGACAGAGTCAATCCTGGGAGGGGCGTTTAACATATTAGGTGACTACTATGATTATTATTACTAATCTAAGTACTAGTGTTACTATTACCTTTAATTTCAAAGAAGTCAGTATTACTGAGGTTATCCTTAGTCTATTGTTGATCCCCGAGCCCAGGACTGTGCTAGGCGGCCACCAGCTTCAGCAAACTTCGCAAGATTCTGCTCAGAAACATCGAAGCCAACAACCTGTCAAGCTGTGTTGTCTCTGATTGTGGCCCTACATCCGTGAAATCTGGCACATGGCAGTTGGCTTGGAAACAACTTGTTTTACGCATTGGGTGGTGTTCCAAATTGTGGTCCCTCTTTGGGTACGCAAATTTTAGGTGCCGTGCTATAATAGGGATTTAGAAAGGGACCACAGTTCTGACAACACACATGCTTGACAGGCACCTCATGTCCAGCTTTGATCAAATTTCGTGCCATTGGGCCACCTGAAGTCAACGAGCACAGCAATCCCTTTAAAGGGATATATAGGGTTATATAGCGGTTATATTGTGGGTTATATTGGGATAATGGAAAGAAATGGAAACTACTATAGGGCTACAGGTGTGTTTATGCCGCGCGAAGGGGCTTGAAGAATCCGTTGCTGCATGCAGCGCTGAGGAGTAGGCCCATGTTTCCAAGGCCGATAAAGCCTTGGGCTTGGATCTGACATCATTCAGGGTTTAGGGTTTAGGTTTTGGTGTTTACCATAATGGGTATATATAGTAAATAATAGGGCTTCCCCAATATAGTAACTTAATTTAAGTTCCTTAACAGCAACCCAGTCATTCAGGGTTTAGGGTTTAGGGTTGGTTGGCCAACCAAACGGTTCCTCATCACTTGGGGTGGTGGAGATTTTAATATCAGGGGGGATAGACCCTAAACCCTAAAACCTACATTGGATTACTTTTGGGCTGAGCTGACAGCCTACAGGGCCGGCCGAAGCTGCAAGCCCTCGGCAGCCAAGGGTCCACGACCTGCCACAACTCAACATGGGGTTTAGGGTTTAGGACTGAAGGGTTAGGATTCGGGGCTTAAGGTCTAAGGTTAAGGATTTGGGGGTTAGGGCTAGGGTGTAGGGTCTAGGATTTAAGGTTCGCTGAATCACTTGCATTTGCTTGGCATGAGACGCCTCTGCCTGAAATCTTCTGGCCCCCCCATGCAAGGTCTGCCCTTGAGTAGTCTAAGATGCTTGAAGGACTAGCACACGTGACATCCCCTGACATCGGAGATGAGAATCGTCGCTGTTGGACGTAGCTAGCGAAGACCAGAACAAGATCGAGGATGGTACCAACGGGTACAAGATACATTTGACTAGAGCTCTTGGGGCCAACAGCTCCTTGCTTCCGGGCCTCAAGACCTTTAAGCGGGCAGGGCGAAGATGGCAAAAACCCTTCCTGAAAGAAAGGAGGCCGTTCCCGAATCTGGGCCTAGGCATATACCAGTGCAACCCAGGTATCAAAGTCTCCGTACCATCTGATTACCCATATTATGTATTCCCTGACAATCCTTATGCTTCTGCTGGTCATGTACCCCAGAGCCCTATTCTAGACCCTTAGCCCCGTCGACTACAATCTCTGTGAACACCTAGGTTCTCAAGTTAATTCATCAGTATACATTCGGTACTGCCCCTCCTCAGTAACAGTTGGATAATTAATATCATAGGGTTATATATAGCCCTTAATAGGACCCCTAATATAGACTGTTACTGGGGGGGGGGGGTGCAGTACCCAAAGTATACAAATCATCGAATGATTGAGGACCCCCAGCCCCAAAACCCTTCTTGGAGGTTAAATGCAATTGTAATCTACCTATTACTGTACATATGACACAATCCTAAGCTCCCACGGTCTCCTAATGTGGTCATAACCAGGCTAACAATACCTGTTCTGACTGCGATGTAACTGCCCTAAAGCCTCAAACAAACTTCATTCCAAGGAGACCCCAAAACCCTAAACCCCTAAACCGCTAATTACGGGAATCGTTTGCAAGCACAAAAAATTTCACCTCTTGCAGATGGAGCCTGGCAATCTGCCGGGCTGCTAAGCTGGCCATGACTTACCTGGATCACAACAAGTCAGGGTTTAGGGTCTAGGATTTAGGATTTAGGATTCTGAATTTCTGGTTTAGGGTCTAGGGTGGATTTTGGGTTTAGGGTCATAGGTTGTAGGTTCCGGAGCACTAATGCAACAATAGCTAAAAGGACTATAAGCTCTAAACCCTGAACCCTAAACATCATTGCTAGGTGATGCCCCCCTGTTTTTGACCACCTGAAGTTCTAGACTTGGAATACGATGATCCTCAAAAATCCTGGACCCATGTGAGCCACTGTCTAAACTCCTAGTATCCCCCTTAATACCCCCTATAGTAGTCCCCTATACAATCCCTTATATAACCCCAAAACCCTAAACCATGTTGGGAAACCCCTGATGAACCTTGCAGCTTCTGGGTGGAGAGGAGCCAAGGTTGATAATTTACTCCACCGCGCCTGGTGCAGGGCCGTAGGGCTTACCCTAAACCCTAAACCCTAAATAGTAGCTTCCTATCCTTACCTTAAACCCCAAAAGACCTTCAGTTTTAGGATCCTAGTAGTATAATTCTTTGTATGAGATCCTAAAACTGAAGGTCTTTGGGGTCTAAGGTATAGCTTAAAACTCAAAAAGTTGAGTTGACTTGGAGGCTGGGCAGTGAGCAAATCTGACCCACAACTTAAGCCTGGAAGTTGTAGAAGATGGTTGCTACAAACATATGGGGGTTTCCCAAAATTAGGGGTACCCTTTGTGGGGTTCCCTATAAGAAGGGTTATAGTATTTTGGGTCTATTTTGGGGTCTCCTCATTTTGGGAAGCTACCATGTATACATACCCTGCCAAATCCCTGTATATCCCCGATATAAATCCTGCTTAAGCTTGGGTCTAGGGTCCCTAGAGCTTGGAGGCTTAAGGCAGTCCGCCAAGCCTTTGTTATAATCCTAGTTATCCCCATTCTTAACCTACTTCTTGGGCCGCCCTGACCACAAACCCTAAACCCTCAATAAACTATGGCGGCTCCCATTTTCTTTTCCTCGATGAACCTGTTTTTTAATTTGCCCTGACTCTCCAAGCACAGCATCGTAGATCTTGGATCTACCCTTAGAGCTCAGGGCATGGCAATCTTGCACTCTTGGACTCGTGTCTAGAGGTAAATCTGCATTTACTGGAAAATCTTGGGAGGTGACGCTTCAAGTATATGGCTGTCATGTCGTGTTTTGTATCCTCCTCCTCTCAAGGGCATGAGAGACAAGCAGTGAAAGCAGAGCCGCTGTCTTGTTACATGGCTTTGTGTATGCTATGAGCCGCAGTACTACCACAGGCACGGAAGCTTTGAATGTGCAAGTTGGCCGACAGAGCCGTTCAAGATGACTAAGATGAAAGGCAGCTGCTGCAAGTACCATACCCTCCCGGAAACTAACATGGACACCAAAAAAAAAACTCAACAAAGACTACAGTCCTTCTAAAAGCGTGCTATATGGGTTTCCATGTTAGTTTGGGGGAGTGTACCAGTTTTTTCTACAATGCATGGTTTCTCCGAGTTTGCGGAGGCATGGCGTAGTTTCACGCCAAGATCTTACATTGTCTAGTCTTCGACGGAATCTCCAGAAATTAGGAGACTCGAAGCTACTACTTGGAGGGTCAGGGGGACTTAGTAGGTTCACAACCGCTGCAATCCATATAGCAGCCCTGGTTCTCCCCAATATCAACCTACTTCTTAAGCCACTCCAAGTATTCTCAGCCAGCTCGTCAACAGCCAGCTGCTAGGGAGCTTTGGCCATGAGACGGATCATATCAGGCAGGCTCATGAGGACGTATTCATACTAAAGACAATAATAGGAATAATACCAGACCAGTGGCTGTAATAACGAGAATTGTAATAATAACCATCATAGGCTAAAGCCTCCCTGAACCCTAAACCTTTACCATAACTGGCATAGGACATAGGAGGGATGCAATTTGCTGGGCCTCTTCCGTCACCAAGTGTGCCCCTGGCATCAGGTTTACACTCGCTGCATGCTGTGTTTCTCAACAACATGCACATGAGCTATAGTCTAAGCTCTTGGCATCCCCCTTACTTGGAGGGTCAAGGGGGACTTAGTAAAGTGAGTAGATTAATAACCCCTATAGTCCAACAAATCACTCTAGGTATCCCCATTATTCACCCACTTATGAAGTCCGCCTGGCCCTCCAAGTAAAACACCTTACAATAATCCTTTACATAATCCCTTACTTATATAACCCCCATTAAGGAGCTTGGATTATGGCTCACATGAGCAGGAATAACCAACAAGGGCAGCAGTGCCTGGTGCGAGCGCCTGATCAGCCGGATTCGACTGAAGAACATAGGACCAAAGCACCTCAGTAAAGCTTCTGGTGCTTGAGCGAGGAGTGGGGGAGTGAATATAGGTACCGTCATAGGGGTATATGGGGTTTATAAAGGGATTATTATAGGGACCCACTCCCGCCTCTTCCTAAAGCATTAGGAAGTAAAGCGCGCTCAGACGCATGAAAGCCGAACGCCGCACAAAAGCTCACATGAAAACACGCGGGCACCGGGATCCCACACGTCTTATCTGGCATGATTCTCGTACCTCAGCCACAGGTGAGCTGCCAGGACGGGCAACTGATGCGACGGGCCCTAGCATATCCTCTAGAAATAGAACTTAGAACTTTCAAGTTTTGCGAGACACCAGCATTACTTGCTTCAGTGGGTTGCAAACCCCTGCGTCTCTGCCTTACGAATGCGAAGTAGAGATGAACCCGCTGCGTTCAGGGACCCTGGAGTTAGGTAACACATTTATATCCCTTTAGCAAATCCATTATAAGCCTCTCCTAACCCTGCATAAGAATGTCACCTAACCCAGTAGTAACAAGTAGTAGCCCTATGGTCTTGCAAACCTTAAGCCGCAAACCCTAAACCCTAAAAGCCTGCAACAAACCCTAATCCTAGGGTCTCGCAAAGTGACCCCCAAGGCCAGCGCCCCAATCTGTTGCCTCTGCCGCCCGGCCTGGTATCATGCCTCGCCGAACCGATGCTTTGGAAGAAGGGGGGCTTTCAAAAGATTAGGGTTTAGTTTAGGACTTAGGGCATAGCATTTAGGGTTTAGTCTTCCGGATTGAGGGTTTAGAACCTAAACCCTAAATTGGGGCTTGGGGAATACGGTGTGAGCATTGGAATAGCTTGGGGCTCAGGATCCTCTCAGAGTCTTGTCTACCTGGTGCTTTGGAAGGAATCAGGGGATGGATCCTTGGGGTTCAAGGCTTTGGTTTAGGGTTAGGGCTTAGGGTTTAAGGGTAAGCCCTTGGAAATGAGCAAAATAGAATGCATTGCAAGACACTATAGCACGGACAACATGTCACAGATGGCAGAAGGCATCTTAATCATTGCTTCTGGCTAGAGACGTATCAGCTACCGCAAACCCTAAACCCCAAGGTCAAAACCCTAAACCCTAATATTTTTCCATCTTATTTTCCATTGTCCCACACAACACCTAATATAACCCTAATATTACCTCAATATTACAACATCCCTACACCCTTAACCCTAAACCCAAGGGGACCCATGGCCAAAAGGGTGGCAGAAACGGGTCAGCCGCTGTGAAAAAGAAAAAGGCTTTCATACCCTAAACTCTTACGTGGGAGTGTCCCAAAATTAGTGGTACCTTTTTGAAGGTCCCTATAATAAGGATTATAGTATTTTGGGGTCTATATTGGGGTCGCCTTAGTTTGGAGAACTACCATGTGGGACTGTATAGGGCTTAAGGTTAGAATAACGGAAGATCAAATAGGAAAAAGAAGTGACATGGAAACTGGGATACAGTAAGTCCTGGCTTTCCTACATCCTCTGACGCAAGCTGGCTGCAAACATGGGTATATAAAATGATTATGTAATTTAACTTCGATTCCTTAACAGCAACAACCCAGCATCAACAGCCCTTACATCTCCTACCTGTCAGGAATTGTCACAACATCTCATGCATCTCACAGGCTCAGAAGGTTCCATAACCCCAACTGTCCAACTGTTGAACAGACACCCACCCGCAAGGCACACTCCATATTCATCATATTCGCAACTGCATCATCGTGTTTGTTCACCCACCCGAAAGGCCCCCCCCCCCCCCCAATATTGTTCTTCTGACCATGTTCCCGGAATCGCCTGTAGATTACTGATCCCCCTACCATCATCTGAGACGGCTGACTCGAGGAGAACTCGTCCAAGGGATCTACCTGCAGGCATGAACAGTTTGGCCCTGTCGCTTTCGGGCCAAAGGCGTGGTTCTGTAATTTAATGAGGCGGAAGCAACAAAAAGGAAACAAAGAGAGAGTGAGAGCCACATTGAGAGAGCTCGCAACGCGTGAGTGCGCCATGATCCCGGAGAGGGAGAAGGGAGAGAGGCAGAGAGAGAGTTAAGGAGAAGGAGAAGATGAAGCAGCAGAGTCGAATCAACCTAGTCTATAATCGTGCTCAGCTTGGGGCTGATTCACCTTCATGACGTTGCGACGTGTGATTGCCTAAAAACATGAACCTACCATACTTACCTACTATTGCTGCTTTGGCAAGCGGGTGTCACTTGGCATCAACCTGTCCTTGAATGCGCTGCTTGCGCTGCTTCAAACGCGCAAGCCAAGCCAACAGCTCCCTTGTTAAGGAACTTAAAGTACATTACCACAACATGGGTACATAATAGATGTTAGGTTTTCCTGCTTGTGCTTATTTGATTTACGTTCCTTAACAGCAACCCAGGAGTCGGTGCGACTGATGCCAATGGGGCTACTACTCTTGTTGTCCCTGCCAGCATATTGGCAAGAAAAACACTGCTTTAGAGAGACTCCCACACCTGCGCAAAACAAACTGACCCCGGTACAACCCTAAAACATGAACCGCCTGCTGAACCCTAAACCCTACTTGAAGGAGTTGGTAAGTAGGTGAATAGATGGGATAAGTAGGGTTACTATCCGGATATGGGTGCTTACCGGATTTCCTAAGTCCCCTTGGCCCTCAAAGTAAATTATGAACCTAGAAACCACTGTAGCATCTCAGGTTCCATGTCATTTTAAAACTATTTTCTATTTGTTTCTTCATTCTGTCGTAGTTTCCATTGCTTTCCAATGACCCAATAGCCCCAACCCCTAAAGCCTCAAGTCCATATACACTTACATTTGATTAGTCTAAAAAATTAAGGTTCTAAGCTCAAAATGACAGCCCCCCCTCCAAACGCTGAGTAATGGTAATAAGCCCTAAACCCTAAGCCCTTAATCCCTGAACCCTAAACCCTTAACCCTAAACCCTCGACCTTTAACCCTAAACCCTAATCCTAAACCCTAAACCCTTTTCAAATAAACCCTAAACCCGAAACCGTCTCGCGACACCCAGGTCTGCTCCAGCCTGCAACTCGAAAGTGCCCTCCACACGCTTGAAAAGTCTTTCGATCACACCATCGCCCTCCTCAGGGGAGAGCCTGATTCAGGGGCTATAGTCCCCCTTAAGTAGATAGAATCTGGGGTTTTGGGATTCTATCTACTTAAGGGTGACTTTAGGCTTAGGGTTTCGGGATTAGGGAGTACCCTTCCAAGATTTAGAACCTTATTGGGCCTTATGAAGGCCTGTGTATGTTGTAACCAATACGGATGCTCCACATGAACGTACGCTAAGAGGCCTTGAAGGACCCTGCTTGGAAAGGTCCAGCATCGCCATTCGCTTCTTGGAGGGTCAGGGGGATTCAGTAACAGGCCAATAAACCTTGTAACACACCTAATAGCCCTATTTGTCCCCATTATCATTAGCCTATGTACTAAATCCCAATGACCCTCCAGGTACAGAGGAACTCCTGGAGTTCATGTTTCATGGACCCCTTAACCCTAAACCCGTCGTGGCGGAAGAGCGAAGCGCTACAGCCTGATTCGGCTCTGAATTCTTCGTATCCTCACAACTCTCTCAAGCGCGCGTTGACCCCTACATAAACTCCTGAGTTTACAAGTGATGAATCTATTCTTGATACTATCAATTGTCTAAAATACCATAGCAGCCAAGATGTAGGGTACCTCGGGTCATGCAGCATTGTGAGTAAGAGCCCTAAGGCCCTTAGAATCTGTAGCCTGTTGCAAACTTTTGCCTAAACCCTAACCCCCAAGCTCCTAAACCCTGAACCCTGAACCCCAAACCCCTAAACCGTTAAACCCTAAAACGCTAAACGTTAAACTGCATCGCCGAAAAACAAAAAAAAGTGATCTGTGGGTCTCTCAAGTCAAGAGAGGTTACCTCCGGAGAATGTAGGGTTTAGGGCCTAAGGTTTAGGAATAAAGGGGCTTCCATGAATTAGGGGTCCCTTTTTGGATTCCCCATGTTTGGGATTGAGGTATTTTGGAAGGGTAGAATAATCTCAACGCTATTTTTGGAAAGCCACCCATATGAGGATTACAAGGAGATCCTGGTCATGTCTACCAAGTAATGAGTTAGGCCCATAAAATATATTCTCCTTTCCCATTATAATAAGCCATCCCCCGATAATAATCCCCCCCCATATGGTACCTTCACGTACCAGGACGAATATCTTTGGCAATTGGATCTCTGAGGACCATTCGGTAGTTTCCCGCAATACGGGGACCCCAATATAGATCTATAATCCTGATTATTGGGACCGCCAAAAAAGTACCCCTAATTTCAGGAAACTCCCATTTTCAAGAAGCTTAAATTTGAGCTCCTGGCGCAGCGTTGAAATAAAGCAGTACGCCTCCCTCCTGCAGCAGCCAGAGCCTGAGCTGAGCAGGCGCTGTGCAAGGTGCTTTTGCGGTTAGGGTTTAGGGATCTCAGTGCTTGGGCCTATTCTTGCAAGGGTGACTTTAGGCATGTTTTACTTTGAAGATCATCAAGGGCTCTGGAGGCTTTTGTTGGGATCAGTGCGGGCGTTATGATTGAAACCTTCTCCTTGTCAGGCAGAAGGAGTTTCTCGAAAAAGCCTTGTACAATCCATGACAAGGACATCCCTATTCCCCTTATCATCCCTACATACCAGCTAGGTCCCTGCTTGAAGATTTATCGGCACTCATAACTCAATTGTATCTGTATTCAACTATATTACATAATCGGGCTGCAGGTGCACTTGTAAGTACTAAACCCTGAACCCTCAACCCTAAACCCCAGACCTAAATTCCTCAGTCAGGGCCCAATTCTGAGAACCCCCCCCCCGTAGCGCGCAGCCTGTAGACCTAAAACCTAAACCCTAAACCCTAAACCCGAGGCCAGCACGCATTGTGCAGCCACTTCAGCTGTCGCCTGGAGGATGTCCAAACCCACGCCCCTAAGGATGAAACAGCTCTCTACCCCCTACCAAAACGCTTTCTCGATACACATACACATCTGAGTAAGCCTAAGTGTCTATATATATATATAGTTATATGTGTGTATATTTATATATCTTATTATACTATGAAGATTTCCATTGTTTGGGGTAGGCGGGGTTCAGCTTTCAGCGGATCTGCCTGTAACTTTGTGCTATGGGGGGGATTTTTCAGAAGACGCCTTTGTGATACTCAACATAGCCTAGGGCCTAGGGTCCCCCAAATCTTCTAGCACCGCAGTTATCATCCCTGATGCTCCATTCCTGCTGTCATGAGTCGAACTCGAGTATTCTGAGTGCCGGTCTCGGCACTCACCTGCGCTTTCCAAAGCTTGTTCTCATGTGGGCACGAATTTAGGGACTCCTAACAGGGGATCTCCAATTTCCGGAAACGCTGATGCGGAGGTTCACAATGGTGGGTCCCTTCTCACAACAACAAGATGTTGAATGTACTTCTACAGAAGGATACTGATTTTGACAAATCCCATCTCCTGGCTTGGAGAGTCAGGGGGACTGAGTGAGTAAGCTAATAACAACATAGACCCTATAGTAAACCCAGTTATCCCAGTAGTAACCTACTTATTAAGTCCCCCGGACCCTAATCCCTACACCCTGAATGCTACATCGTAGTTTCCATCATTGTTATTAAGTCCCCCTGACCCTCTAAGTGGTCTGTAGTCCCTAGTATCCCCCTTAATTACCTATAATACTCCCCCATATAAACACCCTTCAATGAGTTTAGATTATAGTCCTAAACCCTAAACGCCCTAAACCCTAAACCTAAATATGTAGTAATTTCCATTACTTTTAAATCCCCGTATCCCTCCAAGTGGTCTAGGCAGGGTGCCTTAGCAGTGGAGACAGACCATCGCGAGAGGCCACCGGGATAGGACCCCCGGAACAGGGCTTTATCGTCCGTGCCTTAGTCCGCTTCGTTTAGGGATTAGGGTTTAGGGATTACGGCTTAGTGTTGAGGGATTAGGGATAGTCCTCTTTTGGAAAGTGAAATGGAAGCTACTAAATATGGGGGGTATATAATATAAGGATTCTATGGTAGTGTCCTTTAAAAGGGGTACCCAATATAGACCCCAAATTCCCTGAATCTGCTCCACTTACTGGTGGTAAGCAGGGAATAAAGGAATTTAGCAATTAGGGATTACATAAGGATGATATTCTCTTAATCCCTACTAACAAGACGGTAGACCTTCAGAACTTGGAACAAACAAAGCCGATTCACAGCAAGCCCATGCAAGGCCCAAACACGGCGTGCCCAAAAGGATCTTGCTGTAGGGCGCAAGCCTCACGACACCAAGACCACTTCCATGCACTGCAGCTACGCTCTGCCGGCGCCTTTCTGCTGCGTTGGATGTCGTGCCCAAGTCGACCGAAGTCAAGACCTGAGCATGCAGCGCACCTAGCCTCTCACCAAGTTCTCGGAATGACCCTTCTTCCAGGCGGGAGCAAACCTGCTTGTCTTCCCTGTGCATTTACTACTACAGGGCTCCGGGCTCGGAGTTCTGGTCGGCCCAAGCATCTGTTTGGCATATAGTCAGGCCCAGGCTGACCGCAACGACTTCTCCATCAAATTCTAAACCGCAACTTGACGCAAACTCCAACCCCCAAATCCTAAACCCTAAAGCCAAGACCTTGAACCCCTACCCCCCTAAACCCTCAACCCCAAACTCCAAATTCTAAACCCTGAACCCTGAACTGTAAAGCTGCAAAAACAGCTTCCCAGCTTCCAGGCTGTTGCACCAGGGAGCCTGGCAACTCGAGGGCCGTGCCCAGCCAAACTCGCCTCGCAGCGGGTGGAGCTGGTAAGGGCGAGGAAACTGCAGAACTTAGGGTTTAGGATTTAGGGTTTAGGAATTAGGATTTGGGGTTGAAGGTTTAGACCCTGAACCCTCTAATCTAGGGGACCCCCAGATAGGACAACTAGAAGCTGTTTAGAAGCCTAGACTGCTCGAAGGACGTGTCTTATCTGGGAACCCTTAAAGTTTAGAGTTTAGGATTTAAGGGTCAGGGTGTAGGGTTTAGGGCTTAAGTTTTAGGGTTTAGGGTGTAGGGTGTGTCCTATCTGGGGACCCCTATGGGGATCTACCTGACCCAAGGATCTTGAGATTTGGGGTTCAGGGTTTGTTGAGCTTCTTGATACCAATAATCCTGCATGACTTTAGTATACTATGATACCGTAGCTCAAGGCAGAAGGTACTTGCCTAGGGCTTGCTTTGTAACACAAATTTGCGTCCAGCGAGGTTTTGATATGTTTTATTGTGAATTGTAATGTCTTCTGGGGCTCGCTCACGTTTTGTTGGAACCGGCCGCTTCTCAGAAAATGGCCGTGGTTGCTTCCCGCACTCATTGCTTTCAGATCGGCTCGTGATTTTTGCCCGCAATCCGGCCGCAAAAAACCGTATCAAACAAATGCTTCACGCTTGAAAGTTTGAGCTCTCGTCGCTCGAATCGGACTCGTTTTTTCACGTCGGATTGTTTTTTTGTTTGTCATGCTTTCATTTCGTAACAATTTCCGTATCAAATGATTCTCTAGGTGGGATCATGCAGGATTTTTGCTATCAGCTGTTGGGTGACGGCGGTTCAGGGACTGCATGGGGATTATTTGGGGATTTAGGCGTTTAGGTTCAAGGGTTCAGCGGTTCAGGTACCAGGTTTAGAATCTAGGATTCGGGTTCCAGTGACACCATGGGTGCTGTTTTGGCCACTGTCTCCGGGATTTCAAAACATAGCCCGCAGTGTCTTGGGCCTGTGTCTGGTAGCTTACTTTTGTGAAGCACCAGTTTATTTTGATTGGTGTGACGTGGGTCCTGACGGGGTGGTTTCTAGAACCAAGCGCCCAAGCCCTCCTGTACCTCGATGTCATCTGCAAGAGATGTGAACCTCTTCGGAACACACAAAGTTGGCCTCTGCAAACGTAAATTCCCAGATGCCCTGAACCTGGAACACTAAAGCCTTAACCAGAACACTAAAGCTCAATCCGTCAGTTCTATCCCCCCTGGCGGCCCGAAATCCTCAATACGATGCCTGAAACTCTAGTCCTTCTGTCCTGTGACTAAACCCGAACGCCCAGCCTTAGGATCAAATAGCCGCCATGGTAACAGCGAGCGCCTGCCATAGGAGATGCAGGGTTCAGGCGTCAGGGTTTAGGGTGAAGGCTCAGAATTTTGGGTTCAGAACAATAGAGCAATGCTGCAGGACTAGCGGTTTTTGACAGCCGGGACTGCACTATTTCGGGTGGGTGCTCAAGAAATTCTAGTCCAGATGCCCAGCGCCCTGAACCCTAAACCCTAAATCTCAAACGCTAAAGACCATGTACCGCTGCAGTGAAGCTTCTCCAAGTCCATGCCCTGTTTTGAAAGGCCAAATGGGGATTCGTGGCATTACCAAGTGAGCGTCCCCTTCAGAACAATCACACAAGGTTCCCTGAACCCTACACCCTAATCCCTAAACGCTGATTCCTATGATTTTCCATTACTCCCTAGCCCCTATGAATCCCTATTCAACCACCATAAATCCCCTAATTCCCCAACCCCTATATTTCAAGTTAATTCCTATAGATTTCCTTTGGAGATCCCTATATAACCCTCATATATCGCTATATCCCAAACCCTAAGCCCTAAATCCCAAATACAGGACAGCCAGGCAGCATTTGCTGTACATGCGCGGCCCTTGACTTCACCATCTGGGCCGGAAGAATGGATCAGCACAGGACATGTCAGAGAGCTCGGGCTCCCAGAATTTTTGGTTTAGGACTTAGGATTCAGTTTTTAGGGTTAATTCTTGGGTTGTTGGGTTCCCATTCTAATACGGCCCGTAGTTAATATTTAGGGTACCCTAACAGGGGACCATACGTCTGGCCATCCCCACACATCTGCAGTGCCCAGCTCACCGAAAGTCAAGGGTGCGCGCAGGCAACAACTGCAGCTTCCCTAAACCCTGAACCCCTAACCCCTAAACCCCTTACCCCGAAAGCAGGGGTGTTGCCACCGCCAAACCCTAAATAGTAGTTTCCCTTGTCTTTTCCATTATCCCCATATAACCCTCATATACCCCTAAACTCTAAACCATACAACCCCAATGTAATCATAAATTCAGGAGAGCCGCGCCTAGTCGACCTTCGTCAAGTAACTTGCAGAAAAATCGGTACCCAAGGGCTCCTATGTAGTTCCTTTTTGAGTTTGCTATAATTTTTGGGTAGGGGGTTATAGTATACTACCCAAAAGCAACTACATAGCAGGGTCTGGGTAGAAAGGAGTTTGAGGATCTCATTGAAAGGAAAGGTTGGGCCGATTCTTTGGATTCGCCCTGTCACTCCCCACCAACACCATTATAGGATATTACAGGAGTGGGCTGCAGGATTGAAGTTGAGATTACCCTTGACCCTAAACCCTTGACCCTAAACCCTAATTCCATAACCCCAGATCCCAACAGAACCTGGAGCCGAGAGAGAGACTTCGTTGCAAACAAGCCGACCTTGAAGATTCTGTGGCCTCGGCTGGCCGCTCATACTTGGAGGTCAAAGGTAGCTAGCAGGGTTCAGGGTTTAGGTTGAGGCAGGTATACGGATATATTACCCGCATGCTGGAGAATAGATTAATTACAAACTGGGTTTATAGAGCGGTTTATCAAGGGGTAATTCGGGACTGTAGCTACTTGGAAGGTCAAGGGACTTAAGAAGTATGTTACTAGGCTAATAATGGGGGGGAACTAGGGTTACTATAATCCGGGGTTGTAAGTACACTTACAAGTCCCCCTGACCCCCCAAGTACTTGGAGGTTCATGGCATCTAGCAAGCGATTATAGTTGTAGCCATAAGCTAGTTCCAAATCCTCTCGGTGCACTTACCTAGGGTACCCTAAACCCTAAACCCCTAAACCCGAAACCCTAATAGGGTATCATTGGGCTATAGGTATAGGATAGCAATTACCTGGCAAAGCCTGAACCTGCAAGCATTCTTGTCAGTATTACACTTGCAATTGTTCTTGTTATCGTTCTTATCCATGGCTTTGGTGTTCTCCCTATGCCTGCTGCTAGCATTTGCTGCCATTCATGCCGGACATCGTGCCGAATTCATGTTGCTGACCGAGCATACCAAGCTTACCCACCAGGCTAGAGGTCGCTAATGACCCTTGGGGTTTGCGGTTTAGGGCTTAGGACCTCCGGGCCAAAACCATCACTACTGCTGACGTACACTGAACTCAGCCAGAAACTTCGGATGCTTTCAGGATTCGTGCTACGAGACTTCTACGTTTTTCCGCTCAGCATTAGCACTCCCACATGGGGGGTCTTCAGAACGATCCCCATTTGAACCACCGAACAGAATCTATGGGGCCCGACAAAGAAAATTCTGAATGTCTGGAAGCCTGAATTACCCTAGATCCTAGACCCCAGAGCCTATGTGACCATCATACCTCAGAGTGTCATGTACTACTCTCAGTAAAACCTTAAATGGTACAGTAGTATCCACTTTCTTTTTCATTAACCCTATATACCCCTAACGAGCAATCCCTTCTAGGATCCCTGCAGCGCATGTCCTCGCGGACAGCGGGGCGCAAAGAGTGCTGAAGCCAAGGCAAACCTTGCTTCAAAGATGTTGTTGGATTTAGGGTTCAGGGTTTAGGATTTAAGGTTCAGTATTTACGGTTTAGGGTTTTGGAGGTCCATGCGTACTTCAATCAAGTTACTCTATTGGAGAATCAAATGGAAGGCAAGTGGAACATGAAATAGAATCAAGGGAAACTGGATTTACATAAAGGCCTTTCGGCTAAGGGGGTGTATTCGGAGGTCCACGGGTACTTACCGCCCACTCATACCAGTAGTTCTAAGCCAACAAAAACTCCCCAGACCTCCAGACAGGGTAGGGTAAGTAGAACCAGAAGTCGGCTATTTTTGAAACTGTCTGCAAAGTTTGGGGGTGAAGTCTAAGATCTTTTCCTACTTGAGGCTTATTGGCTTTGTTGATTATAGGGTTGACTGTCGAACATTTAACATGGTATCGAGCTTAGCATCGGGCTCTGGTCTCTCAAGAAATCAGGAGGGCTGAACCCCGATATTATACAAAGATTAACCTGTGCCTGAACAACTTAACTCAACCACGACCCAAGGAGCCGACTTGTAACTGGGCAACGCACAAAAAACATCGCTGACATGGCCAAGACCCTGAATATCTTGTATAGGCCAGGCGAGCCGTCATAAAGAACGACTCCGGAATCAACGACCGCACGAGAACAGAAAACGCTGTGGATCAACCAAACTATTGCCGGAGCGTAGTGGTGGCACCAGGGACCATGATTATGCGAACCATGGTCCCCTTACGCCGTGTCAATCAAGGACCGAAAAAGAATAGACATTCTGAGGGTCCAACTACAAGAACGTGTGGCAGGGGTGTATAAGTCCCTAAATAGTAGTTTCCATTTTTCCATTATCCCAATATATCCCCAATATACACCCCCTACCCTTCTAACTACAAGAACGTGTGGCAGGGTTGTAGCTTCTTTAGGGAGGTGGCCTGAAGCCATGTGCAACAGTCCAGTTTGAGCAAGCAAACTTTCACATGGCCCCGCAGCAATCGCGCAACCTACCCTGGGCCTGAACAATCCGCCTTCACCGGCTGAAATAACATGAGCCATTGTCTAAACTCCTAGTATCCCCCTTAATAAGCCCTATAGTAGTCCCCTATATAATCCCCTATATAACCCCCCTTTAAGGAGTTCAGACTATGGCTCACATCTTCCATGTGCGCCTGCGGCCTGGGCAGCTGCCAAGTGACTGCATGACTACAGAATTCCTCCACAAATGGGTAGTTCTCAAAATTTGGGTCCCATTTGGGTACCCCCAAATAAAAGGTGACGCCATATAATCCATAACGAAAAAGGGCCCATAGTTCTGAGAACAACCCAAATCAAAGCCATATATGCCTGTAGCCTCTCCGTATGGAATTATACACGAGGCGACGCATTGTCACACGGCTAGAATCTAGAATGTCCAACCGAAATAGCTCGGTCCCCAGAAAACACCCAAGAAACCTAGAAATTAGCAAGTAATGACCTTGCCTTTGTGCCATCACGGCACAAGGGGAGCCCCCATGATTTTGAGATACCCTATCAAATCTGTCTATCAACCCCCAAAAAGAGATCCATATCCATACCCGACATCTGGGAACCTTACGAGGTGGCCCCTGTGGCGCAGGCATCCAGGACGTTGTCGCCTTCCTCAACTCTAGGGGACATCCTAGAGAGTTGGAGAATGAATCGCACGGATTACTGTTGTTTAGGGGTTGAGGGTTAAAGGTTTAGGGGGGGAATTTTTGGAGGGATCCGTTCCCCCTCCCCACTGGGCACCAGCGAGTCGAATGGCTCCTCTCAAAATGGAGGCCGCCAACGGATCCCAAGGATATGTAGTAACTGTCTGGTGATTTTGGCGAAAAATGCGAGGAATTGAGGAATGCCCAACTCTAAACCCAAACCCTAGACCCCAGACCCTAAACCGTAGACCCTAGACCCCAAACCCTAAACCGCGCGCAACAGATCACAATCTGTCCTCCACTCGCAGGGCAGCAGCAACGATGAGCGAGGCTCCCTGGGACGCTTTGCATTTGCTCAGGGTTTAGGGTCTAGGGTGTTAGGTTTTAGTGTTTTAGGTTTTAGGGTTTTAGGCTTTAGGGTTTTAAGGCTTCGGGTTTAAGGTTTTTAGGTTTTCGGTTTTAGGGTTTTAGGCTTTAGGGTTTTAGGTTTTAGGGCTTAGGGTTTAAGGCAGCTGTTTAGAACAAATGTCCTTCCTCGGTATCCTAGAGATTAAGGGCTGCTTTGCAAAACAATCTATGGCAATTTCCCCCCAAAATTGGGGACCCAATAAAAGCCCCCAAATACTCTAATCCTTGTTACGGACTGCAAAAATGGTACCTCTCATGATAGGAAACCCCCATCGAATACTGTTGACCCCCCTAAACCCTAAACCCTAAACCCCCCCCCCCACACTTGTAGCATAAAAGCCTCTGCTAGCACGAAGGGCGCCAGCTCCTCCCCCGGCGTGGCTCCCAAGACCTCCACCTGAGAAATGGTACGAATACTTAGGGTGTAGGGTTTAGGGTTTAGGGGTTTAGGCAAAAGTAGTACCAATAGGGTTTAGGGCTCAGGGCTTAAGCAATAATAAGCCATGGTGGTAGCAGATTTTTTGGGTGGTTGAAACAAATGATGAAGAATACAACGGAAAATGAACTTGGACACTATTGTTTATGATTTATTGTTTAGGGTGGAGAATGAACTGGAACACCAACTCGAAACTGGGGCATTAGAGCCGGCTATATGGGCTTTAAGGTTTTTGGTGGTTGAGCCAAGTCATGGAGAATCAAATGGATAATTCTGTCGAAGCTGGGGCAAGCAGTTAGTCTTTTTGGTGGTGGAACCAAGTATCATCATACTGCTCTTATAAGAGCATTCAACCCAATAACATTCCTCCATACTAGAAACTGTGGTATGCTACGTTCAATACTAAACGCCTGCATGACCTCAGTATACTATAACAACATAATTACAAAGGTACAATGTGCTTAGGGTCATGAAGGATTAAAACCTAAACCCTACATAGTACTTTCCGTTTTCTTTTCCAGTATCACCATTTAACCCCTAACCCCAATTTAACCCTAGAATAACCCTATCGGAAAATAGTACCCCAACACAAACTTCTGCTCATCTCGGCTCCGGGTTAAATTGAGATGCAAGCGCCCCGAAACTAAGAAGGAAGCCGGGTTTCTGCAGGAATTTATTGGGGGGGTTGAGGGTTCAGGGTTGAGGACGGGGGCTTAGTAAGAAGAATATGAAGAAGCGGAATTGAACATCTAACATGACATAGAAAGTGAAATTACGTGATTGGCGTGGAGTTTGCGGGTATACTGCAATCATATTATTGCGTCATACGGGACTACAAGGGATTAGTACTGGTTCTTTGTCCTTCAGGCCGTTCTGGACCAGCTGTTGCAGTTTTGAACTCCCATTGGAGTTTCCGCGGATGGGGAGCGCCAGTAGCCCAGACGCCCTAAAGGATCCCAAAAATGGAACCTCCCAATAATCCCCGCGTTTCCCCAATGTAGTAAAGAAGGTCATTTTAAGGGGTTCCATTTTTTGGATCCTTTAGGGGAGGTCTGGGAGGGTTTATGATTTAGGGTGTAGGGCTCCTGACAAGCCCCCTGACTGCAAACCCCCAACAGGCCACCAGCTTGTGGCCACATAAGAGTTAGCGTCAAGGCTGTCAGGAGAAATTACCAACCCTCTAAACTCTATACCAGAATCCTGAGTCTAAAATTCCTATATACGAAAACCAGGCTCCCCAAACAGGCCATCAACCCAATATACATTGTAGAACCCCTGTATGACCTCTATAAACCCTTCAATTCTCTGACAGTTTCACACCGCTGGGTAGCCTGCCTCATGCCTCTCAGGGCCTGCACTTCGAACCCGCTTCAACGGGTTTATGGGTTTAGGGTTCAGGGTTGGGTGAGGCTAATGCTCAGTTATCTGGATATGTCTAGCATGAATCTAAACTCTAAACCAATGAAGCCTAACATAGCTTTGGTGGTGTAAGTTTGGGGGTTCAGGGGTCAAGGTTGGAGCTGGGAGGATTTGGGGTTCAGGGTTCAAGGTTTGGGGTGTAGGGCCCCGGGTTGCAGTAAACCTCAATGTAGGGGTATAATATAGGGTTTTCTTAGGATTATATAAGGATAATGGAAAAGAAAATGGACATTACTATTTAGGGTTTACACTCTCCCAAATTAACATGGAAACCCATAGGGTCCGCTTTTAGAGGCACTGTAGTCTTTATAGGGCCCTTTTTGGGTTTCCATGTTAGTTTCCGGGAGTGTAGGGTTTAGGGAGATTAGAGGTTGGGACAAATCTTCGATAGCCTTCTCTTCTCCAGATTGGTTTCTGTACATGCAGCTTCAGGTATTGTATTACAAAATCCAAAACCCTAAACTCTAAACCCTATCTTGTTTAAGAAAGTCTCTAGGAAGCTAGTATTGGCCTTTACCCGGTTAACTCTCTGGACATGGCATCCTGCCCTGTGCAAACCAGGCTTGCTTGAAGGGTCAAGGGGACTCAGCAAGTAGGTTAATAACCCATATAATCCATACGGTAACCCGGGTCATTCCCGTTGTTAACCTATTTATTAAGTCCCCCTCAGGCTATAGCCCCTCTAAATCCCTATATAACTCAGTTTCTATCTCACTTTCCATGTTACTCTAGAATTGATTCTTCACTGTTGGGCTACTATATCCCTCTACCCATCAAGTCCCCAAACCCACAGCACTAAATCAAGATACGCAGAGACCAAGTTTTGGACGTATCCGTTCGACGTAGACATGGCGTTCTTCGCTGGCGTCCACAATGGGGAACCTGGACGAAGATGGCCCTTGTCTGGGGTTTAGGGTTTAGGGTTTAAGGTTTAGGGTGTAGGGTTTAGGGTTTGGGTTTAGGGTTGAGGGGCACTGCCCGCAATCTAAATATAGACTCCGTCTTGTGTTTCACTACAGTAAAACTTTCCGAAACAAGGTATCTCCAACAATGACCCAGTAACTCCTTCAGACAGCCTGTGCAGCATTCAAGCCGCCATCTAGGAGAAGTTTAGAATCCTTCTTAAGTAGATCGAATCCAGCTTTGGGTATTTTTATTTCATAAGAAGATCCCCATATAACCCTAAACCCTATATTCTATCTACTCAAAGGTGACTATACCCTAAACCCGAAACCCCATAATCTATCTACTTAAGGGGGACTATACTCTTTTGTTGCTGCTAGCTCTGCTATATCTTTGCTAGATGTGATGTGACCATTCTTTGTGCCATGCCCTCTTACAGTGACTGTCGTAAAAGGGGGGGTTGGGGTTTAGGGTCTTGATAAGGGGCAATGACAATTCCTATTACTTATTGTAGCTGTTGTCACTGCAAGGTAGAATGACCTAACCCATGCTATATCATCTGCCCAGCTAGCGGAACCCGCAAAACATGTTTTATAAAGTATTCTCAATATCGTACGATAGTATGATGGGGCAGTGTTGGCTGAACTAGGCATTATGGGGGAGATAAACCCTAACCCCCAACCTAAGCCCTAAAGCCCTGATTTTTTTGGCGAAATCCGCAAGGACGCTTAGCCCGCAGCTGCTGGCGGGGATCTTCTGGGAGAGCAAAGTCAAAGGCACCAGGGACACAGGTAGGCTGCAAGCCTCACCGCAAACTAGGGTTTAGGGTTTAGGGCCTAGGGTTTACGGCTTCGGGTTTTGGGTTTAGGGTATAGCTTTAGGGGTGTACGGTTGGTTTAGGGTGTGGAGTTAAGGGTTCAAAGGGTGCATGGTTGGTTTAGGGTTTATGGTGCGGAAGGTGGTGGAGACAGTGTATTGTGAACCGAGGAGAAACAACTGGTCAGAGAACTGACTACCCCCAAGCTGAAGAGATGATTTCGTTCGGATTGATGAAGCAAATCAGAGTGGAAACCCAGCTTGTTTGCATCTGAGCTACAGTCTAAACTCCTAGTATTTCCCCTAATAACCCCTATTATATACTTCCTACATAATCCCCTATATGACCCTCTTTGAGGAGTTTAGACTACAGATCATCTGAGCTAGATCTCCTTCAACAAGTGCCAGCACAACTTCTGGCGCCGTCTGGCAGGTGAGTTATAATCTAAACTCCTAGTATCCCCTTTAGTAAGCCCACACGGATAGGAGCACGACGGGATCATCCTGACATCGCATTCTCAGCTGCGATGTTTAATGTCCTCGACATCCTCGAATGCATCCTCAAAAGAAACTGACTCCCAAAAGGTCTCAAAATCCGGAGGCTTCCCCAATCTTGCTGAGAATGGAAGGCAACTGAAGCAGTTGCGCGCAATATCTCGAGGCACGCTAGGGAGAGGTAGCGCAATGGCGCAACTGTAGACGAAGCCCGAATCAAGACAGGCTGCGAACTGAAGCTTTTCTAGAATGTAAAATCGCTGGCTCATGGCTTGGAGTTTCCTTTCAGCCGTGGAAATAATGGAGGACATGTCGGCAGATCTTCCCCTGGGCCTTACACATGAGCGCTGCATCTGTGAGTTCACCACCATACAAGCAAGGTAAGGAGTTCCCTTCAAAATTGGGGCCCTTCGAACACACTCTTTCCCATAACTCAGTACGACTCTCTACAAGGGGTATTCATGTACATTGCTATGATCTCGAAAATGGAGGTCCTAAAGCCTAGGGTAATGTCGCCATCATCCATACATATCCCTCTAACCCACAAGTAAGAACTACCCACATGCTAGTTTCCATTTTCTTTTCCATTATCCCTATATAACCCTATACTATAGTAGGTTCCAGCTTCTTTTCCATTATCCTCATATAACCCCAATGACTCCTTAGGTTCCGGCTATAGTCCTGGTGGATGACGGCCAACTCTGCCGGAGGGATGAAAGGGTTCACGAAGCACAGGTGCTCATGATCCTTTCGTTAAGTACTTGGAGGTCATTGCTACTTTTTCTCCACTTAGAGCTGTACTTTGCAACCTATCCATAAGCCTCCAAACACTCCTACTATGGCTATAGCTGGGCTATACGAACAATGAAACTGGGTTGTGACTGCCAATGGACCCCCCACTAAGCATATTACAAATCACACGCAGGCAATCAAATAGCAACCACAAATGATTTTGGGTTCTAACTTGGCGATGACCTGTCGTGAGTCGAGTAGTTTCCCCCTAGTCACGTACTCAAGTTCCCACTCCTATGGACATGTGAAGAAGTTACGCCTTTGCTTCTTGAGACGAAGCAAGTCCTACTACGAACAACAGTGATGATTGCAATTTCTGCCGGTTTCAGACAGCGTATTGCCAACAAAATCATTACAAGTTACCACCTCGCATTCTCATCTGAGAAGATCTACTACTGAGCTGCTGCTGCTACTGCTGCTACTACTACTGCTGCTGCTACTACTACTACTACTTCTTCTTCTGCTACGCATACTACTACACATACTACAACAACATCATCTCCCGAGCATGAGCCCTCAACGCTCTCCAACGCAAGTCTGCCTAAGGCCCTTGGGAATTCCGCAAAATCATATGAAACTGTGGGCAACCTATATAAGGACCCGCACTGTAGTAGGAACGCACGTACAGGGATCCGCGCTGTAATAAATTTAGGAAAACCCCATATGAACCTTCGTAGGATTCACGCATAGGTACCTGCCAACCTCCTAGTCAATGTAACCCAAATTAAAAGACTCCTGCGGTGGGAACCCACTTATAGGGGAACATCTGATTTCGGTACCTCCCTGAACTCTTAACAATTAGTAAGTTACATCCAACAATGGCCCAGCCAAATTCCTGGAATAGGACTCTGGCGCATGTCTTACTGTAGTCTTAAGCCCTAAACCCCAAAGACTAAGCCCCAAACCCCTAAACCCTAAACTTTGAAAGCTAAACCTTGGGTACTGCCCCCCCCAGTAACAGTCTATGTTAGGGGTCCTATTAAGGGCTATATACAACCATATTATAAGTATTATCCAACTGTTACTGAGGGGGGG
>CAJNIZ010015069.1:73238-96083 GCA_905231905.1 Symbiodinium pilosum
TTCAGGTTCGGGGTTCGGTTCAGGGTTCGGGTCCCGAGTTCAGTCCTGAGTTCAGGTTCGGAGTTCGGTTCCGGGTTCGGGACGGGGCGCCGAGTTCAGTCCTGAGTTCAGGTTCGGAGTTCGGTTCGGGGTTCTGTGGGGTACGTAATGCAAAATGGTACACCTAATCTTGGGAAATCCCCATTTGGGGTCGGGGCTCAGAGCTCCTGGCCTCCCCCGGAGTAAGGTGGCTCACTACTAAACTCAACTGGGTTTAGGGTTTAGGGTTTAGGGTTTTAGGGTTTAGGGGTTTAGGGTTTAGGGGTTTAGGGTTTAGGGGTTTAGGGGTTTAGCGTTTAGGGGTTTAGGCTTAAGGGGTTTAGGGGTTTAGGGTTTAGGGGTTTAGGGTTTTAGGGTTTAGGGTTTAAGGTTTAGGGTTTGGGTTTTAGGGTTTAGGGTTTCAAACCCTGAAGCATACTGTTGATGGATGACATCTTGCACCACCTAGGGGCCCTAAACTACTGTAACTCCTAGGACTTTGGGAAGATTTCCTCCATCAACAGTATGAGCTATAGTCTTAACTCCTAGTATCCCCCTTAATAAGCCCTATAATTGTCCCCTAGGAGTTTAGACCATAGCTCATGCGTGTTTAATCCTCAAGCTCCCATCTGTAGCGTCTAAGCTCATCGACAGGTCATCGAGTAGACACGGGCTTCAGACCATAAACCCTCAACCCTTCCCCCTACACACGAAACCCTCCCAAAACCCTGAGTCCTAAACCCTAAACCTTAAACCCTAAACCCCAAATAGTAGTTTCCATTTTCTTTTCCATTCCTTTATTCCCAGCTAACCAAAGGCCAGTTCAGTGCAGCAAGGCGACGCTGCGCGCAGAGCATGGCAACGGCAACGCCAGTATTGCCAGAGGTGGACCTTCTGAGTCATACAAGCTTTTAGGGTTTAGGATTTAGGATTTGAGGGTTTAGGGTTTGAGTTTGGGGTTTGAGTTTAGGGTTTCTGGGGTTCCCCTGGCACCTCAGGGAATCTATAAGGCTCTTACTCACAAACTTGTGAATTTCGAGAATACTAGAATGCTTATAGTCCCCCTTAAGTAGATAGAATATGGCTTTGGGCATATTATAACAAGATCCCCATATACCCCATATTCTATCTACTTAAGGGGGACTCTATTTATTTGGACTCCCCAAATGGGACCCCTAATTCTTGCAAACTCCCGGATGGCTCCGGGAATCTTTTTGCGGAGCCAGAGGACTCAATCACGGTGTCGCCTGGCTTCAGCCTCAGCTGTGGAGGTATCAGTCATCAGTGGGCCATAGAACATGTAATGAACGCTGTCAAAGCTATCAAACTTTACTGGGGTACCCTAAATATCAGGGTCCGTATTGCCTGAGGAACCCGAAATAAGAATATGGTGTTGACAGCACCTAGGAACTATATATGTATGATAGAGGGACGAATCAGCTTATATTTGTGTTCTATTGAAGGACACTTGCGATGGGGCAGGGCGCAATACATGTCGCGCGATACATCGCGCAAATCTGGCATGCATGCTGAGGAACCCTACATTGTCCAGCATGGTAAGTAATTTGCGCGATGGAAACATGTAGACTCGGAGTGGCTTCTGTACATGGACAGGGATGCTGACAGACGCCCAAGGCAGTCAGGCAGTCATTCTCCCAAAGCTACTACATAAAAGTGTGCGAAGCAAGGTCTGCTGGCGTTCCGGCACAAATACTTTGCTCCTTGACGCATGCTGACAGGCAAACAAGAAGAAATGTAACATGTGCCCTAAGCCCCTAAACCCTTAAGCCCTAAACCCCTGAACCCGTAAGCCCTAAACCCCTAATCCCTAAGCCTAAACACTAAGCCCTAAGCTACTGAGGCTGAAGCGATGCCTTGTTGCTCATGAGGAGGGACATGAGCGGGTGGATCCCTACAAGAGATTTGGGTTAGTGTTTAGGGGTTTAGGGTTTAGGGGTTTGGGGTGCCCTAGAAGACCCCCAGTCTTCATCAACCATCGTCCGTTCCATCCATCACCCCTGCTCCCTTAGCACTGGCGGGTCGCTTGCCCCTCTTCTCCGCATCCTCGATCATTGCGCAAGCGAGTCTATCCTTCACCTCCCAGACCCAGGGGTTTAGGGTTCAGGGTTTCAGGGTTGAGGGTTTAGGGGTATAGACTAGGTGGACCCCCCACCCATTAATAGTGACTATAAGGCATAAAAAGGATTATCTTAGGGTCCACTATATCCCTAGTATACTACTAGTACAGGGTAGGGGGTCCGCCTAAGGTATGGAATCTAAGGTTTAGGGCTTAGGGTAGAGGATCTTGCACCACAATGGGAATTTCAAAAACGGTAAGGGGCTCTTGGATACACATCGTCTGAAAGGCTATACCCTGAAACATGAACCCCAAACTGTAAAGCCTAAACCCCAAGCCCTAAATCTATATCCTTGTCCAGTCGCACTGGACAGAGGGTTGAAGTACTCAAGCTTCGCGTAGATTGTGCGCCCCTTTGGGCAGATCGCGTCCGAAATCTTCACACATGGGGTGTTGCCCACCTGACTTGGGTTTAGGGCTTAGGGTTTTGGGATTTATTCGCAGGGTGTTGCCCCCTGTTTTGCCCTAGCGGGTCTAATTACCCCAATGATGGAGAATTGATCAAAAAATGCAAAATGAAATGGACATTTGGATTACATGGGGATTCAAGAACTTGGAGCTACAAGACCCTTACATTGATTTGAATTGCCCAGCTAATTTCATGATGACTATGTTGATATGCGTGTATCTTCATATTTCCTAGCTGCCAAAACAAGGAAGGGATGCTGCCACGTGTTGCTAGTATCAGATGAATGACAAAAAGAGGACTTCGATTACCCAACCCCCAAAATCAGGACCCTAACGTTCTCAAATGACGAAGTAACAGGTCCTAATTCGGGGATTTTTTGAGATCGTCTCATAAATGATCATGGCCATGCCGTAAGTGTTAATAGGGCGATTTTGGTAACCCCAACCTCCAAAATTAGGACCCTATGACTATCATAATATGATAGTATTATGATGGTCATAGGGTCCTAATTTTGGGGGTTGGGGTTACCAAAATCCCCCTAGTAAGTGTGTGCCTACGTGCTGAACCCTGCCTGCTACATTAGCAGCTCGCAAGCCGCTCTTGCAGACGGTTAAGGGTTTAGGGTTCTGAGATGAGGCCCGTAGAGATTTCAGGTTTTTGCGGGCACAACGTCAGTCATTTCAGAGACTTAAAAAATTCGATATCAATTCTTGCTCAAGTTGGGGTTCGTTATTACTCCTTATAAATGATATTACAATGATTACTGTTCCTTCTACTATTCTTATGTCACTACGATTATCATGATTGTTGCTCTGAGTACTATTCTTCAGACGGTAGCTATTCATAACACGTATGAATATTGCAACGCATATATGTATTGTCATGAATATTCTTACTAGTATATTATTACTGTTGCTAACATTATTCATGTCTTAGTCAGCAGATAAAACATGGAGTTGAGAGCTCGAATCGTGTTTGCCCATGCTTTACTTGGGGGGGGCCAGTAGGTTAACAACCCCTATAACCCGAATGGTATCCCTAGTTAACCCCATGAGTAACCTACTTAAGTTCCCGTGCCCCTTCGTGTACTGTGATCCGTTGAGGCAGCTTGCAACAGAAGCATGTGCTTTTCTCAGGCGGGGCGCGGTTTCCGTGATGTTCGCGTAGACGCGGCCGCGGCCCTTTCCACGGTCAGCTGCACCAGAGATCACGGGGGCTGCCAGGCCAGTCAGGCCGGCGAAGCAAGACATGGCGCAAGAGACGCAAGAAACAGTTTGCAACTTAACTTACTGGGGGTGCGTAGGAAATACGAGAATATATTATGCGAGCTAGAGTTAGAGGGTAACAAATCATAATCTCCTCCTCAATAAAACCCTTGCATAGCCCCCTATATAATCCCCTATAAAAACTCAAGGGATCCTGGAAAGGATTGAACAAAGTCTTGCAGATTCTTTTTGCCGATGTATTAAGGTTTTAGGGTTAAGTGCAGCAATGCCCAACTACCGAGACGAACATCTGGGCTGAGGAAAACCTACATCGGTCCAGGGGCTCTTGGACATTGTTGCTGCGGCTCTTTCTAGGAATGATGGTAATAGTAATCATGGTACGAGTACGAAGAGCGATAGCAACCAAAAGCACTAAATCCACCCTATACCCTAAACTCCTACATAACCCCCCCTTCAGGACTTTAGCCCAATAGTACGAACAGTAGTAGTAGTAGTAGTAGTAGTCGTCGTAATTAGTAGTAGTAGTCGTCATTAGTAGTAATAGTCGTATTAGAAAATAATAGCAATATGGGTAGTTTCCCAAAATAAGGGGACCCCAAAATAGACCCCAAAATATTACAGTCCTTATTATGGGGACCCCCAAAATGGTTCCCCTAATTTTGGGAATCCCCCATATGAGGCAGAGGCCAGCTGATTGACAGCTTTTGCTCCCGACTCTTCTGGTCTTCTTACACTGGGATGAAAAAACATCTCCCTCTTCAGCCGTTCGCAGTTTAGGGTTTAGGGATTAGGGTTTAGGATTCGGGGTTTAGAGTTTAGGGTCCTAAACCCTAAACCCTACGGGCACTAAGCAATGAGGCACACAGACTAAAGTTGGGGCTTCCTTTAATTCATGACTTGTGTGCTCTTAAAGAGCTTGTTTAAATACTGTAAAAAGGAAACCCCACTATTTACGGTATACCCATGATAATATGGTAACTTAAGTCAAGTTCCTTAACAGCAGTCCGGATGAGTGGTTGACATATACTTCCATAAACCTGTAGTACTGGTTATAGGGGCTTCCCCAAAAAGGGGCCCCCCCAGTTTCCGGAAGCTCTAATCCCTGTGAACCACTGGATCATCTCAGGTTCCATGTCAGTTTCCATGTGATTCTCCATGTTTACCCCTAAATATCCTATACACCCTCTCTAATATGCCCGCTATACATATATATATATATACACATGTAACATTTTAGCGGATGAGCACTCTCTGTGGAGAGGCCTTGCAGCACTTCTTTACCGCGACAGCTTTTAGGGTTCAGATTTTGGGGCTTTAAGGTTTAGGGTCTGTTGTATTAGGGGATGAAGGAATGGATACCTATAGACGACTCTATGGTAGTTTCCCCTTTTTTGGCCATCCGTCAGGCAATGCTTTGCCTGTAAAGCATCCCTTGCCTCATTTGGTTTAGGGTCGTTGCCGAATCTTCCCACACGCACCAACTCATACCAATCCTCGGATCAGGAAGCTCCCAAATAGGTCCTCTAAACCCTAAAACCTAAGACAGAAGAATAAGAAGTGCCCTTCGAAGGGAATCGCAAGGGAGCCCAGGGTTCTTCAGGGTCTGTCCCATACGGAGGCTACCTCAAATCTCTATATGAGCCATCGGCTAAACTCCTAGTATCTCCCTTTATATCCCCTCTAATAATCCCCTATATAACACCCTTTAAGGAGTTTAGACTATATCTCATGTTGTGCTATGGCCTTGCTCACAGTACCTCACTGCTTCAAAGTACTCTAATGAGTTGTGTCTTCCCCTCTTCTCAACCTCCCACTGCACTTCCCTTGTGTAGTGCGTAGGAAGGCATAAACCCTTAACCTAAAACCCTTAATCCTTAAACCCCAAACCCTCAACCCTAACCCTCAAACCCCAAACCCTTGAACCCTGAACCTTGATTCCTTGAACCCTTGAACCCTTGAACCCCCAAACCCTAAACCCTTAAACCTTAACAGTACGGCTCTCTGCCCCCACCCCCCCCAGGCTCTTGCCTTGCCTATGGCAACGTCAACCAGACGAATAAGAACCCAAGAATCATATGATAGTAGTTTAGGGCTTAGGGTTTAGGGTTCTATGATAGTATCATATCTATATTAAGGACCCTATAAGACTCACATGATAATTCTCATTCACTGGGCTTGGGCTAGCGAAATCCTATCAGCTTTTCACCCTACCACGTCCTCGCTCCGGCACAGCCGTCTCAACTTGACTGCCGGTAGGGACCTTAAACCCTAATCCCTTTGCATGATGCGTTCCAGAGGATGCTCCCGGAATCCTTTAACGGGCAGTTAAGTTCAAAGCCGCTCAGCTGCCTCAAAGCCATGAGCTGCAAGGCAATAGGTACATCTTGTATAAGCCGAAGTATCCTTGGGATATGAGACAGTACAATGGGGTTTGGGGGTCCCCATAGGCGATTCTAGTCAGGTCTGGGGGTCCCTGTTGGCGATTCTAACGGAATCTATGGGTTCATGTCGAAACAGTACTCTGCGTGCGGTGTGCCTTCTCGCCTCATCCTCGCGATCATGCAGCCATAGCTTCATGCGTTCCCCTACTACTTCCCTACGATTTTTTGGGCGGAGCAGTAAAAGGGGACAGTAGGGGAACTCATGATCATTTGATCACTTCTTCAGCCAAACGCTGCGGCAGTGCTTAGTGGCAGCTGCATTCTGGTCCTGCATGGCCTATGCTGAAATCCGCACTAGCACGCTACAACCGCGCAAAGGTGGTCAGTTGCATCAGGTCTTCATTTCGCATCCGACTATTTTGTCTCAGACGCGGGGTCTGGGCCCTCTGACTCAGACTCTTCTTCATCCTCCTCCTCATCCTCGTCCTCCTCGTCCTCCTCCGCGGCCTCCAACGAATCCTCGTCTCCATCCTCTGCACTTGACACCCTTCCCACATCGTGCTCCTCCGAGTCTTCATGCTCCAACTGCTGCAGCAACGCGAGGACGTCTTCGTGCTCCTCGCTTCCTGTTCTTGCGCGAACATTCGGACCTCGCGGCAAGATGTCTGTCACAGGCCCAGCACTGCTCCGATAGGGGCCAGGCATGCTGCCATGACCCCGGGGATCTTGGGCCACAACGAGCCTTGGCTCAGACTCGGAGCTGGACTCGCTAGGTGCAAGCTTTACAGAGGCGGCCAGCTGCTGTAGCTCCAGCAACATGTCCTCCTCTTTGTTGATGGGAGAGCTTTCGGCCTTAGATGGCTGATCGAATGTGGCTGATGCAGGCGTGTCCAGGTCCACATCCAGGCTCACAATGCCGCGCAGATCGTCTACGGAATCCTTATCTTTGAAGGATCCACAATCAACAGGAACGCTCAACGGTTCGCTAGGAGGAGGCTGTTCGACCTGGACTTCGGAGATTTCGGAGACCGCAGGTTGCTCCGGCTCTGCAGCAAGGGAGGATCTTAAACGGCTTCGGGAGGCTCCTGCAGCCAGTGACTTGCGTTGCCTGGCCACGGGGGCCTTCCGCTCGTGGGTGTCGCTCAGGCAGAACGTTGGTGCCATGGCCACTGGAAGCGGCTCGCGCGCCCGAGGCTTTGCTCGAGGCCGCCGCGGTTCTGAGGGTGAGACTTCTGACTCCGCGAAGCGCTCCTCGAATCCTGGCATGGGACCCTCACCACCTAGCTTTTGTTCAGCTATGCACGGAACAGGTCAGACTCCTCTTACCCACATCATCTACGGTTGTGCAGGAGTGCAAGTAAAGCTCCTCTGACGTCCTATGACGGCTACAAAACACTGGCACAGGATGCTTGACTGCTTCCCATGGAAAAGGACCCCAAACACTGCTCCAGAAGGGCAGAGCATACTCTTCAGGATCCAGCTCCTGACGCAGCGTCAATCTGCGGCTACGTTACTAGCCCTTGAGTCAGCACTGCCTGTGACCACCGACGCGCGCACCTAAGTTCCAGGCTTAAGGTTCAGGTGCTACGATACCACGTGAAAAAGCCAGCCGAGAAGTAGCCCCTTTTCTGCACAAGATCCTAACAAGGCGGATGAGTGACGGCTTCTAGTCCACAAGAATCACTGTCTGGCCGAAAAGATTTGGCCCAAGGTTCTGGCTGGTGAGTCTTTTCCAATGGCCTGGCCGCAGGGTTCAATCTTCGTCCATGGGTTTAGGGTTTGCCCCTTGCCCTGCTCCCCAAAACCCCAAACTTGCACTCCAACTACATAAACCCTATAACTTTCAAGAAGAGAGTAGTGTTTTCAGGGGTTGAACCAAGTAAGACTCTCCTTTTCTCACGAACACTATAACGAAATTGAGGGATCTAGTTTGGGGGGCTACAGAATTTCTACTGGTATTACTATTACTATAAGTATTTCTGTTACTCTTCTTGTTCACATGTTGCTGCTAGACGAAATTTCGAGGATGCTCCGCACGGGTAAAGATGAGCAAGACGTCAAAAAAGTCAAATTGTCTCGCGCTGGAGCGCAAGTTTTGAATGTTCGAGAGGTGAGCAAACCCGAAATTTTGAGGATGTCTCGCACGCGAGCGAGCTTTTGCTCAAACAAGAGCGCGACCAGTTCGGATAGGACCCCCTCTAGCAAGACTACTTTAAAGGCGAAGTCTCCTTTCTTTGATTGAAAATCAACATAGAATGCCGATTTTTGAGGATGTCTCGAGCGCTAAACTCTAAACAGGCCATGCTCCACCGAGGCTAGCTCCGGCGGCAGCAAAGCTCGGAAGCGTTTTGCAACCTCAGCCAAGGGATTCGGGATCCAAGGGTCCTAAAGTTTTAGGGTTCTAGGGTTTTGGGCTTTAGGTTCGGAGGGTTTTAGGGTTTGGGGTTTTGGGGTTTAGGGTTTTAGGGTCTAGGGTTTGTTGTTTAGGGGTTAGGGTTTTAGGATCTTAGAGTTTAGGTATTAGGGTATGGAGCTTGGGGAAGCAGATGCGTTGTGCTTTGTTCTTAAGATTCATAGGGTTTGGGGTAGGGCTCAAGCTTCCTTCCATTGGATTAGATGGGGCTCCGTTAGGTCTACGGACAAAATCCTGCATTCACCCTTAGCATAGATTCTTACTGTCCTAAGGGTTCAGGTATACAGGATCAGTTTTGTGAGGGCTTAGTGTGAAGGATTTGGGGCAGGGCTTCCTAAACCCCCTTAGCCCCCCCAAATCCTAAACCCTGAACCCTCAACCCTAAACCTCCAAATCTTAAACCCTGAACCCTCAACCCTAAACCTCCAAATCCTAAACCCTAAACCCCTAGACCCTAAACCCTGAGACCCTAACTCCGCCTCCCCCCTTGTTAGCTCAGGTCAGCAGGAAATGAAGGAATGAAGAAGGGGGATGATTATAGAACTGCTATAAGGATTCGTTCCTTCATTCCTTGCCAGATAAGCCTTGAGTACCAGCAGGTGTGTAGCGCAGAGTTTCAAGCATTGCTGCAAAATGAGGGTGTTTCCTAGAATTGGGGATCCCCATAACAAGGATCATAATCATAGTATATTAGGGTGTATATTGAGGTCCCCCTACTTACGGAAACCACTCTAAACACTGAGCCCTGCACAGATGTTGGCCGGCCTTGATGTAAGATCACCCAACCTTCAGCTGGTGCTAATGGGGAGTGCTTTTATTGAGCTTTTTGAAAAAAGCTACCATAATATGGGTATATAGCAAACAAAAGGGGCTCCTTATTATGGTAACAGTAACTTAGTTTCAGTTCCTCAACAGCAACAGTAATGGTGCCCGCAAGTCACGATCAAACCTTGCAGGACTATGACTGCTTTTCTTCAAGGAGCAGTGCCGGTTGCGGGTACACCCGGCTTGCCGAGCCTCTCAACAACGGGGGCAAGAACTTCATATTATTATTATTATTACTACTACTATTACTATTACTATTATTACTACTACTATTAGTAGTATTACTATTACTATTATCATTATTACTATTATTATTACTATTATTAGTATTACTATTATTACTACTACTATTATTATTATTATGATTGTTATTAATAACATTATTCATATTGATACTACTTGCCACACCTCCTTGAGTGAGCTGTGACGGTTTATCTTCCTGACAGTCAAGGGTGTGCACCACTCTTGGCCTCTGCTCCCTATACTCTGCATTCAGCCCTATCATCTTACCTGTGGCTAGCAAGGACTGAAGGAATGGATTCTTATAATAATAGACCCTATATAACCCAAAGACCCAATGATATAGTAGCTTCACCTTTTCCACTCCCTCACTCCCTTCTAATCGGAGGTAAGTCACAGACCATGAATCACCCGCTTAACCCTACACCCGAAACCCCAAACCCCAAACCCTACACCCTAAACCCTGAACCCCGAACCCTAAACCCTGGGCCGGGCAAAGCTCCTTTCAACCTCGGACAGCTCGTGCTGCATGGCGCAGAGCTTGTCCCAGAAAGTCTCGTGGCCTGGAGAAAACCCGCCCAGAAGCGACTATATTAGGGGTTAGGGTTTAGGGTTTATTAGGGGTTATATAGGGATAATGGAAAAGAAAATGGAAACTACTATATTACTATATGGGGTTATATAGGTGTTACATAAGCTACTACCTGGTTTTGGGTTTAGCGTCTATTTTAGAGACTGTTTTATCGGAACCCCGAGCAGGCAACCTCAAGAATGTAGTAGGAATAGAATAGGAGGACTCCCGTTAAAGTCCATGTAGGGTAGTGGGGAAAGAAGGCGTATGAAAGAACATGAAAACTACAGTATCATGGGGGATTAGATTGTAATGACTACTAGAACCAGAGGCAAGACTGGCATTGGGCAAGACGCGCGTTACCTCAAGTTCAGCAGTGCCTCCGGGAGCTTGTTTTGGGTCTCTCACGCTTATTGGTGGTGCTTGTTGGATCGCGTATGCAGTCCAAGAGGCATCACTTGAGGATTCTGCCCTGGATTCTGCGCTGTGCCAGTGCTATACTGAATTGATATGCAAAACAACAGCGCGCTTGTTGACCAAAATGACCTAAATGTGATCAAACTTTGCAAACGGTCAGATGGTCCCAGCACGGCGCCGTCAAAAGCTCTTGTGACTCAGCAAAGCTGCCAAAGCGATCTTCTTGCAAATCTCGCAGCAGCTCGGAACCTGCTGACGTGGGCTAAGGCTGAGGATGTCTGTTGCCTCAAGAGCCCCACCTCAACGGCCGGGGCCCCAAGGGTCATACCACCCTCCGCCACCTCCGCCCCAACCACCTCCGCCGCCACCCCCTGGCCAGCCGCCACCGCCGTTGCCGCCTCCGTTCCAGCCACCATTGTTGCCCCCACCATGGCCACCTCCATGACCTCCATGATGGCCGCCTCCGTGGTGGCCGCCGCCATGTCCATGGTTTCCGCCATGGTGACCACCGTTGCCGTTTCCGTGGTGGCCGCCTCCATGATTGCCTCCATGATTGCCGCCATGGTTGCCACCTCCGCCACCGCCCCATCCACCACCATTGCCGCCTCCGTTCCATCCAGCGCCACCATTGCCGCCGTGGTTACCACCGTGGTTACCACCATGGTTACCGCCGTGGTTGCCGCCTCCGCCCCACCCGGCACCACTATTGCCGCCATGATTACCTCCATGATTGCCGCCATGGTTGCCGCCATGGTTGCCTCCATGGTTTCCACCATGGTTTCCACCTCCACCTCCACCCCATCCAGCGCCATGGTTGCCTCCATGGTTTCCGCCATGGTTGCCACCCCCATTGCCACGATGGTTGCCGTCTCCATTCCATCCGCCACCGTTCCAGCCTTGGTCCCAAGCACCACGGAGGTTTGACCTCTCAGATCTTGTGGCGTTGCTGCCGTCTTTGGCAGCAAGCTCCTTCCTCACAGTGCCAGTGGAAACACTGCTGTTGCTTGTGGTGAGGCTGGCATTTGAAGCCCCTGCAGCTGGAGTTTCAAGAGGCTTTGGCATCAGCATCTCTGGAGATCCTGCAGGGTCTTCCGCCCATGCACCCCATATCGCTAAGGAGGCGATCAGCCTCAGCATGGCGCCGGAAAGCTGCTAGTTCCTAGCTACTGGCACACTGGTCACCTTGCCCCGAATGGCTTCAAGTGGCTTCAAGTGGCTTCAAGTAGCATTCACTCAACACATCTTGCTTGGCATTGCAATCTCAAGGCATCCAGCAACGAGCGCCGAGCTCTCGGTTTCATCCTCGGATCTTCCAAGGTGCAGTGCCTCACACATTGCAGAGCTGTGTAGCAGTGCTGGTGCCAGGACACTGCGCCTCGGAGGATTCCGATCCATCTCCCGGCGCGTGGTTGATGACTGCTTCCTTTCAACAAGTGCCGGCGATTTGCAAAGATCGGTTTCAAGTGCAAATGTCACACAACACACTCAAATAACAACCAAGCCAGACTTGAGCATGCGACATGCAGGCTCTGTCGAGAAAGCAGGTGGATGGGAACAGCTGTCAGATTGTTAAGGCAAGTGCACCCACTGCTTGCGTTCTGCACTTTTTCTGCATGTACTTGCTCTGTGCCTGGAACCGGGCGGCGTCCGTACCGGCCTAAGCAAACCATTGCAAAAATGTGCAGACGAACATGTTCCAGCGTCCTCCAAACTCCTCACTCCACACACAGAAGGCTCAGCGGGGGCAAACTTTCAAGACTTCCCTGAGGCACGGGAGTTCAGTTTTCAACAAGACTTTCCAGCCACTCACAGGTTCAGGACCATGCATGCAACCCATTCCACAATGCTGTGAAACCACCCTGTGACGAGGGCTGCGGCATCCAGTGATGAAGCGCGGGATAGCGACCTCGAACAGATGTGTCTCGTGCATCAACATACCGTCCTAGGCATTGTTACTGCGGTTACTCTGCCCTTAAAGAAAGTTGCGAGCAAGTAGGAAGCGGGGCGCCTGAACCTGAATTGTAATATTGTAATAACCCCTTTAATGGTCCCTGATATAATTCCCTATATATCAAACCCTAAACCCTACACCCTAGATGGCGGCGCGTCCCAGCATTGCCCTTTTGTTGCACGAGCTCAGTCCCCAACGGGCTGTGTGGCACCGACATCCCCGCAACGGCAGGGAGCCGGGCTCCCGTCAGCGTTTACGTTGAAATGCCGCTAAACTCTTTCCAGCTGCCCATCAGGGTTTAGGGTTTGGGACTTAGGGTTTAGAGTTTAGGGTTTATGATTTAGGGTTTAGGGTTTAGGATTTAGGGTTTAGGGTTTAGGATTTAAGGTTCAGGATGTAGGGAACCCCAATATAGACCCAAAATACGATAATCCTTATTGTAAGGAACCCCCCAAAAAGTTACGCTAATGATGTCTGGGTGTACCATGGACAATGTCGTAGAGGCGTTAAGTGCGGGTGCTCATGAGTGGCCAGCCTGGCTTGCACTTCGCAGCATGCACCAGTCCCATTGGGCTATTACTGGGGTGTTTCTTGGGGTTATACTGGGTTAAATTGCTAGAATGGAAAATAAAATGGAAACTACTATTTGGGGTTTAGGGTTCAGGGTCCAATGAATGAGGCCCAGCTTACCTCGTAGCACTCAGCTTCCTGTTGATTGCTGCTGCAGAAAATGCTACTTGCAGGGTCAGGGAAATCTAATAAGTAGGCTATCGATGGGGATCACTAGGAGTACTACATGAATTGTAGGGCCTCTTACTAAGTCCCCCTGGCTCTCCAAGTCGCCATGCCTTTTACTGTTTTGGCAAGTCTCACCCCAAGCTGCCAGGAGCAGGGCAGCGCGAATTAGAGGACACAGTCTACGGCGCTTGCATCCACTGAAAATGTCGAGAGTTTGCAGTCTGTCAGTCCTTGGTTTAGGGTTTAGGGCTCGGAACAATGCTCAGGGTAGCTAGAAATCAACATGAAGCACAACATGCGCCGGGTCCTCAGAAACGAATTTGTGCTGGGGACTTTGCACGCTTCAGCAAGCTGCCCCACATAACGGCTAAAGAATACATGAGCTATAGTCTAAACTCCTAGCATCTCCCCTTTTAAGAAGCCCTATAATACTCCCTTACATAATTCCTGATATAGGTCCCCTTTAAGGAGACCTAGCATCCCCTTAAGAAGCCCTGTAATGCTCCCTTATATAATCTCTTATGTAGTCCCCCTTTTAAGGAGTTTATAGACTATAGCACACATGGCCTGTGCCAGCCTACAGGATCATGGCAGACGCGCCAAGGCAGCTTGTGCGTTTGGAGCTTCACCCGGCAGATGCAAGAACCTGGGTTGCTGTTAAGGGACTTTACTGGGAACCTCAAACTGGGAACCCCAAGACTATAGTAGGAACACAACGGGAATATACCTACCAGGGTCCTTATATCTTGGATTAAGTTACCATAATATGGGTACATAGGAACGAAAAGGTTTCCATATCAATATAGTAACCCCAAACCCTAAACCCTATATACCCTTTTTATAGTAATAGAATTTAAGTTGCTCTCCCAGGAACGCGCATGACGCTGCAGCCTTCTCTTTCTCGGCAAGCTCCCGGCGTGCTTCCTGGTAGGCAAGCTCGAGAATGCAAGGGGTCCCTGAACTCCTCTGCTTACTGGGGCTCAGTAGGGAATAAAGGAACAAAATCCCTTTAGAACAAACCCCTATACAATCTCTACGTAACCCCTGTATAACACCTGTAGAATCCCTAGATGTCCCCATATAATCCCTATATAATACAATATATTCCCTTATTCCCTACTCCCAATAAGTTTGACATGCGCCTCCAGCTGGCAAAGGGTTCGGTTAAGCCAAGAGCTCACCAAGCCAAGTCGTTCAAGGCATTGCTCGAAACCTTCCAAAGGTTTAGGGTTTAGGTTTTTTTGGTTCAGTTGTACGGTGTAAGGTATAGGGTTTAGGGTTAAGCCCATATGGTTTAGGCTTGAGGGCTTAGGGTTCAGTGTTTAGGGCTTGATTCACAAAAAGCAATCGGCCTCACAGGAGGAGCGTTGCTGTTGGCAGTTGAAAAGCAATGACATTTCCTAAGTATTCTACATGGGGATCTCCAAGAAGAAGGGGCCGCCTTCGAAGAGCTTCTTTAAGAAGGAATACCCTACATCCCGGTCTGCATGAGGGTTCCCTTCTACAGAAGCGCCCATATTGGGAAGTACACTTGGAGGGCCAGGCGACTTAGTAAGTAGGTCAATGGCGACTATAACCCGTTATTCCCAGTATGCGCCTACGGGTTGAGTCCCCATGACCGGCCAAGTAATATCCGGTGGTTGAACCCAGTAAGATTAAGATTATATCTCTTATATGAAGCCCAATACCCCAAAAGGAGGATATAATCTTACTCTGTATTGGGTACCATAGTATCCCCAAATAAAATACTACCCAATTGCCAGTGCTCAAGAGCTTCAGCCTTCGCCGAGGTCAGTTCCTTCTTCCTGGATCGCAGAGACGCTTGCCACCTGCAACCAGCCCTAAACCCTAAACCCTAAACTCTTTTTGGGGATGTGTGAACGGGTCTAGAGATTCTAGGTTTACGCATTAGTGATACTACAAATCCTGCATGGCCTTAGTATGCCATACTACTATAATTGCCAGGGTAAGCACCCTAACCCTAAGCCCTAGGCTCTACACCCTAAATCAGAAGGTACTTAGGGTCATGCAGGCTTTGTAGAATCCCAAAAACTCCTCGTTTCAGGCCAACACTTCCCATTTAAAGAGAACCACACGCCCCTGCACAACGAAGCTCTCAGGGTTATATGGGGGTTATATTGGGATAATGGAAAAGAAAATCGAAGCTACTATTTAGGGTTTAGGGTGTCAGTCTTCCCCTACTTCGAGGGTCAGGTGGGCTTAATAAGTAGGTTAATGCTGGGCATGACTAGGGCTAGGGTTACTATATGGACCATAGGGATTATTAGCTACTTACTCAGTGCCCCTAGCCTTGCATGTAGTATGCCAATGCGTAGTCATGAGGGAGTTGGGTGTTGTGATATCAGCGGGAAGTAATTCCGCATATTCCACTTAGACTTGATCCTCCATTTGATTGTCCAGTATCAGCGGGGCTAATCCCTCAGGCCTAAACCCCCAACCCTAGACCTAAATCCTAGATCCTAGATCATAATCCCTGACTCTAAGCCCTAAACCATAAATCCTACACCCTGGACTTCTACTTGCCCTGCCTCCTCCGAAAGATTGTGCAGCAGGTCCTGGCAGCCACCGAATGGGGGTTTAGGGTTGAGGGTTGAAAAAGCCACGCGACTTAAAAGGCCAATAGAGGGTTTAGGATCTACAGTAAGGGTTTCGGCTTGGGTTGTGTAGGAGCCCAGAGAGGGTTATGTAGCTTTTTATAGGGGAATATATAGGTGAATGAAGTAATTTAGGGGGTATATGGAATTTGAGATGCGTATAACCCAATTCTAATTGCACTTATAACCAAATTGCGAGCCCCACAAAGTGCCCCAATATGGCTGCAATAGCTGCACTTGAAATTTAGGATTCAGTTATCAGTACCCATGGACCTCCAAGTCCTTTTGAGGGCTTCGGAACTCAACACTGAAGTGACTGAAGTGGGACAAACTTGACACAAACACACACACACACACTCAGCTGTTCAGGGTTTAGGGTTTGGATCCTTCAGCGAGTGCGGCTGCCATTCGGACACCAGCATGTCCACCTTGGCCTCAACGGTGTCCAAGAATTGCAGGCGGTCCTTGCAGAGAGCTTGCTGATTCTTAGTAGGGAATCTGGGAAAATGAGACTACATAGGGATTACGTTCCCATATTCCCTAGTCTCCACCAGTAAGACAGGCGACGTAATGTCTCCAACCCGCCTTCTGTCTGAATTCGAGGCAGCAGTTTCCATTTCATTTTCTTTTTGATTCTCCATGATTGTTCGTACTATCCATAAATAGCCGTGTATATATATATATACACATGCATATGCGTGTATCTATCCCTATATACCCCCATATATCCTCTATATAACCCCATACATCGCTATGTCACCGCCCTTTGACCAAGGAGCCCCAAATTCTAAATCTTAGGCTGGCACGCTTGAGGCTTCCAGCTCTGACTCCAGCTGTGTACAGCGAGCTTCCAGAGCGAGTTCCTCCAATAGGGCTTAGGACTTAGGGGAAATAGAAACTGGGGTTATGTAGGGCATCTATGCGGATTCTACAGGAATTGCAGAGGGAATTCAGGGGGCTGAAGTTAGGTTACTATGAGAAGGAAACCGTATTACTCACCATCTGCACATACTATTGTAACTCAATCTAGCAAGAGTTGGCTGGTGTCCTCATCGGAGAGAACTCCCGTAATCTCTGTGGCGCTGGCAATCGGCTGCCGAAGAGCTTTGAGGACGCAGCTCCTTTTCAGCGATTCTTAACCCTACACACTAAATCCATCACCCTAGCTACGTAACCTTTGGGAAAAATCTTGGCTCTGAGGCCTCTCGGCCCGCCGACAGATGTGCTTCAGCGCCTTTGCCACGCCCTGACAGAGGCAGGACGGAAAGAAGCCCTCGACCTCTACACCCTACTGTCTTACTGGGGCCCTTATTCCCGACTAACCACCAGTCAGACTGTTTATGTACGTAGTGTTGCGCCGTCTCGTGCCCGTTAAATAGATACAGCTTGCTTGCTTCGCCTTCACTTGCTTGGCTACACTGCTTACTTGTACATGCACCCATATTCATACAAAAGCTCCCTAAGACTAACCTAGAAATACCTAATTACAACACAGCAAAGATCTTGGCTATATCATGTGTGAGCCTTACTTACCAATTCACAGCGTGACTGTGAAAATCAACAAGAAGCTCAAAGGACCGCACATGGTTGTTACAACGCGGAGAGTTCGACAGAGAACGCAATCTCAAGATCTTGAGGGGTGTCCTCAATTGGTTCAGATATGTCCCATAGTCTAAACTCCTAGTATCTCTTAGTATGATACTTCCCCAAAAAATCCCCTATATAAGCCCCTTTAAGGAGTGTAGACTATAGCTCATACAGTGTCGGGTGTTTAGGAAGCACAAGCTTCTAAACCACTTGCCTCAACCATAGACCCCTAAACTCCCACCCCAGTCCCTCATCTAAACCCTCTGCCCCGAACCCAATTTCTTACTGCTTGTGGAACTGGAGGAACGGATCCCTGTAGTAGCTTGGCCCTGATTCATAATGTAGCTCCCATGTTCTTCCTCCACTCTCTACCAACAAGCAGCCCTCAACCCTACATATCCCGAGAGACCCGGAGTTTGCATTTCAGTTTGCACTTGCCTTTCCATTGGAATTTCCCCTTCCGACACTGGACGTTATACCAGACAAATGTTATACCCGATAATTCCTGTATAGTCCCGATATGTGCAAATAAAAGCCTGTATATCCCTGTACAATCCCTACTAACAACCCTAAGCTCTAAACGCTCCAAGCCCCAAGCCCATAATTTGGGAGGACCTTGCTGGGCCTCTTCTAGGCGCCGATCACTCTCTGCAGATTCCGACTTCAACTGCCACGCCCTGCCTTGGGGTCTTTTCGGGATTAGGGTTCAGGATTTGGGTTTTAGGCTTTAGGATTTCGGGATTTAGGCAAGATATGGTAATTTCCCACAATAGGGGGGCCGCAATGTAGACCCTAAAATGCTACACTCCTTATTCTAGGGACCCCAAAAAGGATACCCCTATTTTTTTGGAAGCCCACATTTCTGTGTTTAAGGTCCTAACGGTCTGGAGGAGGTTTTGATGATCTGCATTTGACACGTGGTTGTGATTTATGATCCCTCTCCACCTCATGTTTACATTCACGAATATTCCTAGTATATATGTATATATCCCGATAAACCACTACCGAACTCCAGCTTCCTTTTCAGCTTCCACTTTATTTCCCATGTCATTCTCCATCGTTTGATTAACAACCCCTAAGTATATCCTTATGAAACCATACCTTATCCAAGTTCTTTCGAATTCTCAAGCCACTCAGAGTCTCTTAAGGCTTTTCGATGCTCCTTGTCCGATGAAAAAAGATCCCTAAGTACGTATCCTTCGCACCTTTGAAGCCTGGTTGGCTCGTAAGGGCGTTTAGGGTTTCATCGTGAGTCTGCTGTCCTTCACGGATTTTCCGACTTTAGTTGATGTCAGGGGCGCGGAGCTCAGGTTTTTACGTTTGCTTCGGTTTGGACTTTACTTGAAGGTTCGTGGGATTTAGTAACTACTTATCACTGGGCTTATCACCCCACTTATTGAAACTGGGGTAATCAACATAAGTCCAAGTAAGGGTTGTAAATGGGTGTTAAGCCCAGTTATAAGAACCGACTCAGTCCTATGACCCCTAAACCCTAAACCCTGTATAGCCCTATAAACCCCTTCCAAGAGACCCCATTCTAAGTACTTACAAAGTCCCATGAACCCTCCAAGGACCAAAATAATAGGGGTCTAGGGCCCAAATACTATAAAATAAATGGTATTTGGGCCCTAAAGCCCTATTATTTGGGTCCTTGGACCCTTAGGGATTCCCATGAAGCTTCATGTCGTGTTACTGTTACGTGCCTGTCGTCGAGAACCCAAAAGTCTAGAAGTTGAGCTTCGAGGTCCGATCTCCCAGGTTGAGGCTGAGGTTTACGGTTTAGGGTTTAGAAATTTAGGGTTTAAGAATTAAGGTTTAGGAATTTAGGGTTTAGGATTCAGGGTTTAGGATTTAAGTATTAGGATTTAGGGTTTAGGATTTAGGGTTTAGGCACTCTCTCACACCCTGAACCCTAAACCCTTGGGGCTTCAGCCGCTGTATCAAAGCTTTGCGGTCGAGATTGGAACTTGTGAGGTCCAATGTTCACTTTGAGGGACCCTGGAGTTATGAATGGGATAGGTAACCTACTTATATTTGATGGGTTATAATGGGGTTATAATGGGCTTATTAGAGCGTTAAACGATATTAGCTAACTCCAGGGTCCCTCAAAGTGAGGTTTCACGAATAGGGGGCCCAATACATTACAATCCTTACTTATAGGGACTTCACAGAATGGGATTCCTAATAGAAACCCGGGGCCCCATGAATCGCTATATATACCTATACTTGCTCGCTGTTAAGGATTTAAGGTACTATATTGGGGAAACCATCTTAATTACAACATATACCGATTATGGCAACTTAGTTGAAGTTCCTTAACAGCAACCCAGTCTATGACCTTTACGGGGATCCCCATATCCAGCTCCAATCATACAAATCAAGGTGCTTAAGGCCATCATCTCCTGTGCAGTAGCCGCGCTCAGAGCCTCCACAGGAAGTACTCGGAGGGTCAAGGGGCTTAGTACGTAGGTTACTAAATCGCTTTAAGTCATCATTTGCTCTTGACTACACGTAATGTGTTTGGGGTTTAAGGTCAGGGGCACTTAGTATGTAGTTGGTAAATCCCTACAACCCGCATAGTAACACTAGTCCCCTGACCCTCCAAGTAATCACTGCTATCTCAGCCCATCCCATGTACATGGGACTTGGCCTAAATTACTGTTCCCAAAATGGAGGAAATTTACACAAGGACCCAGTGCATCATGATTCAAACCAATCACGACATATAGGGCAAGGCCTGTGCCAGGAGGGCCCGCTTCCCGGTATCCTTGGCCGGTGCCACGTCCACTTGGCCCACGGACAGGCAGCGGGTCTCTGGGTAGTGTAGGTCTCGCAAGGCCTCCGGTTTAGGGTACTTTGAGGGACCCTGGAGTTGGCTAATATCATATAACCCTCTGATAAGCCTATTACAACCTTCTTGTAACCCATTATAAGTAGGTTACCTAACCCATTAGTAACTCCCGGGTCCCTCAAAGTAGGATTTAGGGGCATCACCAACGCGTCTTGTGAGGCTTTGCCAGGCTGTGCGCACGCAACCTGCCTGGCTGATGCCCATACTTCTGCCCTTCTCTGCCTCAGCAAATGCTCAAGGGAGAGGCCAACATGAATTCAGGCCCACTAAAACCCTAAACTTTATGAATTCAGGGCCCCTAAACCCTAAACCCTAAACCCCATGAATTCAGGCCCCCTAGAACCCTAAGCCGTATGAATTCAAGCTTGCAGTTCACTGTCAGCAAGCCTTGGCCATTTCCGGCCGCTTCGAGGACTTGCACTGGCGAATGATGCTCAGGCACCTCAGGCTCAAGCGGAGAAATAGGGTTTAGGGTTTAGGGATTTAGGGATTAGGGTTTAGGCTCAATCAACAGCACCAACAATTTGCTGGTTGTTAGTAGGGAATCTTGGAGTGTAACCCTGCCATCTCTACAGCAGCCCCTCTGTGGAGTTTCCCGGAATCAGGGGTACCATTTGGCCCTCATAACACGCATTGTAGTATTTTGGAGTCTATATTGGGATCCTGTATTTTGGGAAAGTACCATATAGAGCTCGATCACATCTGAGCTTTGATTTTTTCCATCTATTCCCTGGTGACAACCAGCAAGTCAAAGAGGCCCCGGCTGCGCAGATGTGCCAGGATATCGCTGCGCCGCACAGGCACACTGGCATCCGCAGGCCTATGCCAACGCAACTAGTAGAGAAGACATCGTATTTTCCAGATGTAGAAGGGTATCCTGAAAGATCCATAGGATACGGGGGCTTCGCAGAACTGGGGGTACCTTTTTGGGTGTACCTGAAGATACATACTATATGGGAGTACATATTGCGGTCCCCTATTTGGTCGTTTCCCCAAATAGGGGGACCCCAATATAAACCCCAAAATATCATAGTCCTCATTATGGGGACCCCAAATACGTTACCCCGCACTTTTCGGAAACCTCCATTTATTGAGACTACCAAACCCTGAACCCTAATACCATATCTTGGGAGTGTCAGGCAGTTCACCCCAAACCCTCAATCCCTACTCCCAAAACCCTAAAACCCTAAATCCTTAAATCCCTCAACCCTAATCCCTAAACCCTAAACCCTAAATCCTAAAGATCCATAGGATATGGGGGCTTCCCAGACATAGGGGTACCTTTTGGGTGTACTGTAAATAAGAAGATACATACTATATGGGAGTACATATTGCGGTCCCCTATTTGGTAATTTCCCCAAATAGGGGGACCGCAAAATATAGACCCCAAAATATCATAGTCCTTATTATGGGGACCCCCAAGAAGGTACTCTGCAATTTTGGGAAACCTCCATTTATTGAGACGACCAAAACCCTAAACCCTAAACCCTACCATATCTTGGGAGTGTCAGGTGCTTCACCCTAAACCCTAAACCGTGTGGCCCCTTTCTGGGAGACTTCCTCTGAAGCGGCGCCTGCATGAGGCGCGCCTTGGCCTCAATTCGCAGGGTTTTTGGGTTTAGGGTTTAGGGGGATTTAGGGTTGAGGGATTTAAGGATTTAGGGTTTTGGGGTTTTGGGAGTAGGTTTGCGATTTAAGGAATTAGAGTTTAGGGAGTTAGGGTTTCGGGATTTAGGGTTTAGGGATTTAGGGTTTCGGGTTTAGGGATTTAGGGTTTCGGGATGTAGGGTTTCGGGATTTAAGGATTTAGGGTTTCGGGATTTAGTAGGGAATTAGGGTTTGGGGTTTAGGGATTTAGGGTTTGGGGGAATCCAGAAGGTTGCCGTAGCTGGACTTGGAAGCATGAGTTCTGCTGACATAAGAGGCCACTTGAGCTTTCTGGCAAATAAGTGAAGCACTGTTAAACCCAAGAGACCAAGTGAGGACCCCCAATTTGGAGACGCGCTTATGTTGATCTAAACTTAAATCTCATCTGCATGCTAAGAATCTCTAGGTAGGCATATTATGAAGAAACATTGGCGCATCTGAAACTCATGGTTACACTTGGTGGGTCAGGGGGGGACCTAATAAGTAGGTTAATGACCCGAATAATCCATATGGTAACCCTAGTTACCCCCAGTAGTAACCTACCTATTAAGTCCCCATGACCCTTCAAGTGAGTAGTGTTTTTCTTGGTGGTTGAACCTAGTAAGAGAATATTCCTTATATAAAATACTATACCCCAAAAAGGGGATATAATCTTACTCTATATTGGGTACCATAGCATCCCCAAAAAATACGCAAGTAGAGACTACAGGCAGGGCCCGGGCACGGCGCGGAGAGCCGCGACCATCAAAGGCCTCAGGGGAAGCCGCAGTGGCAATGCCCAGAATGCTATTCGGTTTAGGGTTTAGGTGTTTAGTTTTT
>CAJNIZ010015080.1:14781-30114 GCA_905231905.1 Symbiodinium pilosum
GGGGGGGGGGGGGGGGGGGCGGTTCTCAAGGTCCGTTTAATGGGATATAGGGATATGTCGGGACTAATTGAGATGATGTAGGGTCTTGGGTTTAGGGTTGTTCTGAAGGTTTGTTTCAAGGAGTTGATGGGGTTTGTAGAGGGGTACAGGGGGGCTTAGGATATCAGCACGGGTTTGGGGGTTAGGGGTTGGGGGGGTGGGTCTAGGGAGGTTAGGGGTCTAGGGGGGTCAGGGGGTTAGCGGTTTGGGGGTTCGGGGTTTGGGGGGTTAGGGGTTTGGGGGTTTAGGGTTTAGGTTTTGCTGGGTTCAAGGTGTAGGTTTAGGGTGAAGGCGCGTGGCGTGCGCACGAGGACCCCAGCCCATGTTAGGGGCCATACTTCCAACCTTAACCCTCAACCGTAAACCCTAGTCCCGATTTAAGTAGATAGAATATGGCTTTGGGTATATTAAAATAAGATCTCGATATACCCCATATTCTATCTACTTAAGGGGGACTATAAACAACAACTCTGAATTTTGTGTAGGAGAATGCGAGCCGCAGTGCTGAAGAATCCAACGGCGAGGGCCAGGCGCAGCGGAAGAAGAGGTTTACCCCTCTTCAGTCAATAACTGCGGTGTTTTAAGGTTATATAGGGCTATATAGGATTACGTCCTCCCTAAGAAACAATGCCTCCCTATATATATATATACATTTATATATATGTATATACATAATATGTAATGGTGCTATACCGGGCGAATTCATCATTAGGGGGGTTGCGTGGTAGGCAGTTACAGGTTGAACTCCTAGGATATGTGGATATAGAGGAGGAAGGTTCTTTGGCAGGAATAAACAGGGCTGTAAGCAATTAGGGCATAGGAGTTAGGGTTTTAAGCAGCTGAACTTCCCGCACTTCTGATTCGAGAACTTTACCTGATTCTGTGATGATGGTTAAGGTTTAGGATTTAGGGTTGAGGGTTTAGGGTTTCGGGTCCGTACATAGGGCGGTCCAATCTTGCCATTTGTCATGAACCGACCTGTGCCCAGATTGCCCAACCCTCGCACGGAAGCGTACTACGACTGCAGCATTGGGGTAGCACCCCTAGATGTTCATACTGGAACTAAGGAATCCTCAAATGGGCCCCCCTTTATAAGGGGGAATGCATTACTCAGGACTTCCATAGACTTCCTTAATACCCCAAGCCTCCCCGAGGATTCCCATGGGGTTGCGTAACATGGGATCCCAATATATAGAGTCCGTTTAGGGTTTCCGGTATCTAGAGCGCGTGTTGAGTTGGACCTCCTACAGCACACAAGGGAGCCAATAACCATCACCTCATCTCCGTCCAACATCTCCGGCCTCCCTTTGATATTTTGACAGCCCCTTCGGGCAGTCCCCGTGGTAAGGAATATCGTATATGGGCCGATATTCGGTCCCGCTGTGGAAACTACCCGACTGAGGTGTCCCAAAATAAGAGTTCTCAGGGACACTAGGATTATAATAGATAACCCATGGGGTCATCGGGCAGGGATATGAAAGTTCAAGCCTCATGAAACCTCAACTTGCTGTACTCCTTAAGCCTGTCACTACCAAAGTTTGGTGATGTCAAGCTTAAAGAGTAGGTCAAAACCCTACAGTCCCCCTTTAAGTAGATAGAATATGGCTTTGCGTATGTTATAATAAGATCCCCATCTACCCCATATTCTATCTACTTAGAGGGGACTATAAACCCTAAGGCTTTCAGGTTCTCAGGTTTGGTAGCCAAACCTTGGAACCTGAACACCGCAGAAACTACACCCTAAACACACTATTGACCTTAAGAGTTTAAGGTTTAGGGTTTAGGGCTTCAGCCTCCGTACTGTAGACCCTTGATTAAGGAACCCCCTCCTTTTTAAGGGCCTTAAAATTAGGATCCCTATTATGATCTCTATTAAGGGGAGTGGGTTAATTAATCAAGGGCCTGGGTTACACTCACAGTCCCCTGGGGTTCCATGGTCAAGAGAATCTGGGCTTCATGGTGGGTGCAGTAGGGCTAGTTTCATAAAGGGCTTCCAAAGTGAGTGCTGATGCCAATGAGTGTGGTGTTCTCCACGTGATGCACACAGAATTCCGACAGGAGCTAGAGCCCGAAACAGTACCCCCTTGATGATTTCTCATATCCGTGGACTGTTGATACAAGAAGTCCTGCATGACCGGGTGGGTTATGGGGTTTAGGGTTTAGGGACTTAGGGGTCAGGGGTTTAGGATGCCCCAAAACGCAGCCAAAATTTACTACGAATCTCAAAAGCATGCTCCGGAGGTTTGGGATTTTGCGCAGTAGGCCTTCATGTAGAAGATATGAACTCCGCCACCTCCCTTGATGTTTAGAATGTATTGAACATATACCCAGCGGCATCCTGTTGTTTAACAGCTACCACATGAATCACATGGAGGTACTTCAGCCCCCACTATACAGTTTGACTAAATCTTCCTCCTGAGCATTTTAGTTTAGATGAAGGAAACAATACTACTTGGTTCAACCCACCATGCAAGTACTACTCAGGTGTAGATTTGCGGTGTATCGGAGGGCGGCAGCTGAGCCCACGCCCCCACGCCATGGTGGACTTGAAGGCGGAAGCCATTGAAGCCTGCGAGTGCTTCCCGGATGTCATCGAGTGCCTTGCGTTCATGTAAGGGTGATTGGGGCAGTGACTTCCCTTTTGTTTGGACTTTAATTTTTTACGGGATCTCTTAGAGCTCGCCCCCACTGTTGGTGCCTGCCTGCACTCCCCCACTCCCCCTGCAGTACTAAGGTGGTGCCCACAGGGGCATAATGCACGCTTGGCCTTTGGAATGCCGCTTGCCTCATCCAAGCAAATCAGACAAACCTGCCTTGTGGCTGGATTAGACTTCTGCGTAACAAGGAGCTTTTTGTTTGAGGCCGTCATCTTATCAGCTTGCGAATGTCTTCTTCAGAATAGATGATGGCAAGCAACTCCACGAATTGTAGTCCCTTCTGTCCTGACCATCGGCCCTGCCATTTTGTTTTACCAGCTTGCTTGCCGTGAGTGCTTTCCCTGCAGGATTGGGGTTTCCGAAATTCAGGGGCCCGTTTGGGCAGTATAGTATGCTGGGGTCTCAATTGCAGCCCACTATTTAGGGAAGGCCCCGCTGGCTGTTTTATGGTGTAGGCTACCTCAAATAGACCTCAAAATGATATTGGCAGTTTGTTGGTCTCCTTCAGACCAGTTTAGAGTTCTGAGCTAATGTAGAAGTCTTGGGCGTAGGGTTTAGGGTTTAGGACTTAGGTTTTTGAGGTTTAGGGTATAGGTGCCTAAGTAATTACCGGCTATGGGAGAGAACATGGAACAGGAAATAGCAGCTGCGTTTCTACAGGGGTTTATCAGGAGTATTTTGGTGTAGGGGCCTCAGATTGCTTGGGTGTTTATGGTATAGGGTACCTTAAATAGTCGTCGAGAAGATAGTGGTAATGAATCAGGTCCCTATATTACATTTTTTGAGCTCATTCGAAACTTGAAACATCTCCTCAGGCTTGGGCGGCCTTTAATAAGCGCCTAAGTTGCGCTCCGTTCCTTTGCACGCTGCCCGTAAAGCCAGAACCCTTTGTTTAGCCCCTAAACCCTGAACCCCTAGACCCTGAACCCCTAAACCCCTGAACCCTAACCCCTAAACCCAGAGAAAAAACAACCTTAGCCCTGAACCCCTAAACCATCTGAGGTATGAACATGTGGAGGACACTGATGATCGTCGTGGAGCTCTGGTCTTTGCAACTGTGGATTTCTGCCAAGACTCGGGTCAGTGCCTTGGCATTTAGGCTTTGAAGGTTTGGGGTTCAGGGCTCAGGGGTTTGGGGGTATGTAGAATACATATAGTATATTATACTCTGTGATAAGATATTATACTATATCGTAGTATGTTATACTATATTGTCCTATATTCTACTATGTACGTAGGACCTTTCTGCTCTATTTGGCGAAACTTCTTCATATATACTAATTTCAAGATGTTCACGCTTTTCACGTTTTTCAAAATTTTGAATTTCTTGAAAATCTTGGAATTTCAAAGCTCACGGTTTTGCAAGATTTTCAAGAATTTCACGTTTTCGAAAATTTTTGAAAATCTTGAAAACATTGAAACATCAAACGCTTGCAGTTTTTCAAAATGTTCAAAAACTATGAAAAAGTGCGGGGTCGCCAAATATTGGCAAACTTTTCAAGATTTTTGCGATTGTCATGTTTTTCAAAAGAAAATTTTGAAAATCTTGAAAATCGTCTAAAAGCAGCAAAATGTTTGGCGACCTGAAACTTTAAGATTTCGATAAAATTTGAAAATCTTGTTTTTCCATCGAACCTCATCTGCTTGTCTTTGTAATGGAGTAGCATAACGGTACGATAGATATATCATAATATTTAGAGTAATTTGAAAAGATTTTGAGTAAAACCAAACCCTTGTCCCTACGAACAGAAGAGAGATGCAATTGATTTGAAAGAAATGGAAGCTTCAGCCTCACCCTTGGGCGAGCTCAGGGAGCTATTTCTTTAGTAGCAGCGGATATGTGGGATGAACTGACGGCCAAGCATTTCTTCTTACCTGCGGACAAGAAAGCAAATCCAGATTCTCTTATTCCAACTATACCATGCAAGCGTAAGTTGGAGGACATGTTCGCCGTGAGCAATGAGCCAGCGTCCATTACACTACAAGAGAATCTGAATGCTGCACGGCTATGGGAAGAGATAGAAGCGAATGGAAGTCGTGCTGCTAACTCGGAGCTGCTGCAGCATTTTCACAAGGAAATTAAATAGAACACAAAGGTCCATGTTACATTTTATTACATCACTGTATAATAAAAATACTCTTCATAATATACCAACATATCGTATAATATACTATGTTATAGTTGAAGGGTTTGGGGTTCAGGGTTGTGTCCATGGCTTGAACGACTACGGCCTCGCCGCGTCCTGGAGATATGCTTAGCGTATTAATGTCTGGTAAGGGATGGTTTAGGGTTCAGGGTTTAAGGTTTCGAATTACGTCAAAGCCTTTAAGCTTGCACCCTTGAGGTATGCAATCTTAGCTTGTAAGTCTCAAATGCTTTCATTAACGGCAATATCCCATGGTTAGGGATCCAAGCCACGGGCACAACCCCAGGGGTACAACGGAAAACTCCCTGAAAACAGGAACGGATCCATATAGTAGCCCCTCAGACACCCCAAGAATACGGTAGCTTTTATTTCTTATTCTTTGTATAGCAACCCGTAAGTAGTCCCTACAGCCAACTCTTTGGTTCACAGAAGCCTAGGTATTCCCTGCGCCGTGAGAGCACCCTGGAAAGCCCAGGCGTGTATGACCTCGCGTGGGGTCCTGAGGGTGTGCTGGTAGCTGCCTGCGCTGACGGATGTGCGCGGCTGTATTCGCAGACTGGTGTATTGCATGAAACGTTCAGGTTAAGCAGCCAGATCTTGACCCACATTTGCTTTGGAGTTGGCGTGGAGGGAGATGGTTTAGCAGTGGTGGGTCAGGAAGGTAAGTGCTACCACCTGAAGCTTGCAGCAGATGGCCTTCAGAAGCTTGGGCAGCAACAGCAGCATGATCTAGAAGCCTGGTGCGTTGACGTTTCCCCTGCTGAGCCTGCGTTGATTCTTTCTGGCGCGGATGACGGTCACTTGGCTGCTTGGGATACCCGAAGCCCGAGTGCGGTGCTTCGAAATCGCCGCGCGCATGAAGCAGGCGTGACAGCCCTAGCATTCAACCCTTTCAACCCGTTGCAGGTAGCATCTGGGAGCTACGATGAAAGGCTCAGGCTTTTCGACTTGAGGCGGCTCACAGCTGAGCCGCTGGGTTTGACTGGTCGGCTCGGGGACGGAGCATACCAAATCTCCTGGCATCCTTCATGGTGTGGTGTTCTTGCAGTCGCCGCAATGCGCTGCGGCTTTCCTGTATTCTCGGTCAATGATGGTGATTTCAAGCCCCTCGCTACATACGCGTCGGATGCGCCAGAAGGAGCGCATGGTTCGCTGGGCTACGGGGTCGCCTGGCAGTTCGGGTGTTCGGAAGTTTCCTTGGCAGCTTCAGCATCCTTCTACGACCGCAGCGTCCACCTCTGGTCGGCCAGAGACCCGGAGAGTGGGGAACCAACAGCTTAGCCGTCGATACACAAATCCTTCATGCAATGATATCATCATTCGGAGGTCTTTGAGACGTAGGGTCCCCCAGGATTTTCGTGTCAACCAAAGCTCTCTCCGCAAGGATCACACCGGAAGTGCCGCAGGCGCTCGCGAAGGTGGATTTGTCATTCTGTACTGGATGAAGCCAATTAAGCGCTAATCGCGAGCGAGCTCTCGCTTTGGCGGGTTTTGGCCACTGGCTCTTCTGTTCTTGTGCCCTCCAAGCGTCGAGTCACCGTAGTTTCCATCTCTGCACCGCAGGGAACGGACAGAGGCAGCAAGGTTGTGCGATCGGCTGGAAGAGCCCCAAGGGACGAATTGTGAGTGTGGGTGTTGATGCGTTAACATCCACTGTTGTGTGCGTGTTTTCTTCTCGCGTTGCTGTTCTGAAGAACCAGAACCAATTTTTGTGTTGCACTGCGGCGGCCATCAGCAATGTACTTCTTCACGTGTCGCTACTAGTAATTATCACTGTTCAGAACTTGAAGTCAACATCGGTGTCCGCCATGTCTCCTTTCCCAAATCTCGTCAAGACCTTGTTGACCATCTTCCTTATTGCGAGTACCAGGACCCTAGGCTGGATTTAGAAATTTTAATCCAGAATAACACCCTTTTATTTCCAACGGTTTCTTGGGTGCCTACCGAAACCCTAAACCCCCTAGCCTTGCACCCTAAAACCTAAACATGGGAGGCCAGATTCAATGCGCAAGAGGCTGCCGATTGGATCTCGCAAAGATACCAGGTGGGGACCAGAGACTTACTGGTTAGGGTTTAGGTTTCGGGTTTAGGGTTAGACCTAAACCCTGAACTGAAAATTGTAGGAATGCTGGCATTGAATGAACAAGGAACATGGTGACTACTGTTTTATTTCGGGGAACGCAGGCTGAGGGTAGGGGAGGGATGAATAGATCCCTCAAGTAGTCCCTACGAACAACCAGCAAACAGAGTCGGTTGCCCTTTGGCTTGAGTTTACATGGTTTCGGGTTAGGGATTCTACAGGTATTTGAGTGTTGTTCTAGAGCCCTTGCGTTGTGTTCCAATGAGTTCGCAGCACAGGGTTCCATGGGTGTTTTTTCTTGGCGCGCGAAAGACGCACAGAAGCGGGGCGAAAGGTCATTAAAAGGTATGGGTTCATGATCTTTCTCGGGTTGCTTCTGAACGAGAACAAAAACTCCATGCAAAAACAAAGTTTTACGGTGTGCGAAAGAGCCGCGAAAGGCGCAGTGGCTGATGAGTTTTCGGGAATAGAAACTTAGAACAGCCCCCATACATATATACATGTCTATACACGTAGTATAAACATATCTATACAAGTAGAAGGAGGTGTATACATGCATAGGATTCGTTGGGCTGGCGGCTTCCAGAAGTTAGGGGTCACTTTGGGGGATCCTCTGATTTGGGATTCAAGTATCTTTGAGGGTCTACGGCGGCGTCCCATCAGTTCCGAAAATTATAGTCCCAATTAAGTAGATAGAATCTGGTTTCCGGTCTATTATAATAAGATCCCCATATACCCCATATTCCATCTACTTAAGGGGGACTAGACAGTTTGGAGCATCTCTCAGAGTGTAATGTAGGAATAGTTACCAAAGATAGGGTCCTAGGTTCCTTGTCTCAGTATGGTATAGGGTACTTGAAGCAGACCTCAAGATGATGTTGGTAGTTCGTAGGCTTCTACATCAGCTGCCGTCAAACGCCGCCCCTCCCCCCAACCCTCATTGACATACCTGCCATGAAGGCCTCAAGTAATTATATGAACAAAGTTATTGTTGAAATCAAGTCTTTACGTGTTTGGTGCACGGGCGTCATTGGGCTGAAGGCGGAAGACTTCAATAACTGGACAGTGCTGGAAATTGAAAGACGAGTTGCCTCCGCCTTATCAGAAACCTTGCTAGACCAAAACGTGACATGATTCTACGAGGAGCAGGGATTTGCATGCTATCATGTAGCACCCCTGGCAGACGGTGATGGACGATTACGAGAAGCAGAAACAGTCGCAGCCTCGGATGTCCAAAGCCCGAAAATGGGGATTTGGGGTGAAATTGGGAGAATGGAAAAAATGGAAACTGCTACGAAGGGCTTGGGTTTGAGGGTTTAGGGCTAATCAAGTAGGTGGGGTCCTGACAATTCAGCGTGTTCTTGTGTTCTGAAGGATGCCTAAACCCCAAACCCTAAACCTTAATCCCTAAATCCTAGATTCTAATCCCTAAACCCTAGTCCCTAATCCCTAAACCCCTTAACCCCTAAACCCTAGATCCAAATCCCTAAACCCTAATCCCTAAACCCTAAACCCTATATAACCGCATCATAGTAGTTTCCATTTTCTTTTCCATTATCCTTATAGTACCCTGTATTATAAAAGGGTTCTTAGGGGAGACTTTGCACTGGTAGCTTCCAACCAGCATTGCCGTTGCGCATTCTTCCATACCGCGCTATAAACAAGCTGCTTTGGCTGGCGGTCCATGGCAAAACCTGTGCGACCCAGAGCCCTCCGATCCTAAAAACAAACAACAGGTTTGATAAGTATATAGGGGCTTTTGAAAGTGTTGTAGTGGTTATTTAGGAGCTATAAATGTGAGTGTTCATACACATGTATTTGTGTATACATATATACATACAATTTGAGGGGTTCTAGGGTTTATTTCTGTATTGGGATCCCCTACTTTTGGAACCTCCCAAATAAGCGCTTGAGTCCTCGTTTGGGGGAGTCTCCCTACCCCACCCTGTGATCGATAGGTCCGGCAACAAATCCATCCACCACTTCTCCGATTTGTCATGCCGGCAAGCTTCAATCCCGTCAGGCGAGTGTGTTAGAACATCCACACATCTCCCCAAAATCTGCGCAGGCTTTCTACACATGCCGGTCCTCTCTCCCGCCCAACCCTCAACCCGAGTTCGCGCCTGGTTTAGGGCTTAATGTTTAGGCTTTTACAAACCCGAAAACAGATCCTTGTAGTCACCTTGTAATCCCCACATAACTCCAGCCACGCGTCCACAAGGGCGCGTAACATGCACCCCCCTTCTCATTCCAGGTGAGGGCATGCTAGCTTGAGGTCAGCATATTACAGGCTTATTGTTAGGGAACTCAAACTAACTTCACCATGTTAAAAAAGCCCTTATGTATCCTCCACATCATGGCAAATGGATTTTGAGTTCTGGAACAGCAACCTAGGCCTAAAGTGTATCTTGGAGGCGGTCTGTAGCGAGGTTGGACCATGATCTGGGGTTATGAGTTTCCCAAATTGGGGGTACCAATTTGGGGTCCCCATAATCAGGAGTCTAATGTATTGGGGTTTGTATTGGGGTCCCCCTACTTTAGGAAACTACCTTATCTGCCTCCAGGGTGCAAGCCCCAAGCAAGAGCCCGATGATGGAGAATCATTTGCAACATAAAATGGAAGCTGAAACTAAATTGGGATGTCTAAGGGCTGTAGGTAGGAGAAAACCTAAGTTATAACCAGGTAATGTCCTATATTCTCTTTCTATGTTGTGTTACACATAGCTATAGCGCTGGTGTTTTGTAATGTGCTTACCTGACATCAAAGCTAGTCTCTTGAAGCCCTAAGCCCTAAATGCTAATGTACCCATGCTCATTTGGGAACAGCAGAATCGATGCCTATAGAAGTCACTATATATACATATATATATATATCATCTCCATGTTTCCCTTCCAATAGTACCCTAAACCCTAAACCCAATAATAACCCATTTCCAGATTCCCAACAAAGCATGAGGGGGAATCCTCATAGGTTCTCGTCATACCCAGCACCCCATATACTGCACCCCCCGTATCCCCCGCCTATTTAGGATATTGATGGATTTCAGCTTAGGGGCGTACTATCCTAAACCCTTAACCCTAAATAGTAGTTTCCATTTCTTTTCCATTATCCTTATAGTACCCTATATTATAAAAAGGTTCTATTGGGAACCTCAAACAGGGAACCCCAAGAATATAGTAGGAATATAATAGATTCTATAGATTATACGGACCCTTGTAGCTATATTCCTATTTTATTCCTACTATATTCCTTGGGTTCCCTGTTTGAACTTCCCAGTAAAGTCCCTTTACATTATCCCTAAACCCTAAACCCCAAACCCTAAATAGCAGTTTCCAGTTTCTTTTCCATTATCCTTCTATTACCCTATACTGTTGATGGATCAAATCTTGTACCACCTAGGGGCCCTAAATTACTGTAATTCCTAGGACTTTAGGGACTTAAGGTGGTGCAAGATTTCCTCCATCAACAGTATTCTCCCTAAACCCTAAACCCTAAGTAGTAGTTACCATTTTCTTTTTCATTATCCTTCTATTCCCCATATACTATCCCTAAACCCGAAACCCTAAATAGTAGTTACCATTTTCTTTTCCATTATCCTTCTATTCCCCATATATTATCCCTAAACCCGAAACAATATTATCCCTAAACCCTAAACCCCAAACCCTAAACTTTCAACCCCAAATCCTAGGCCCTAAACCCTGTGGCCAGGAACTCAGGGAATGCATGGGGTGGTGGAGCCAAGCCAGCAGCTGCCTCTGCACATGGCAGCATCCGAGCGTAGGATAATAGGGTTTAGGGTTTAGAGGGTTTAGGGTTTTAGGGTTTAGGGTTCAGGGTTGAGGACTTGGGGATTTAAAGTTTAGGGTTTAGGGTTTTAGGGTTTTAGGGTTTTGAGGGTTTGGGCTTTGGATGCCCCTGTTGAAAGCCCAGCCCCCAAGATTGAATAGACCTTGGGTACTGCCCGCACCCAGTAACAGTCTATACTAGGGGTCATATTAAGGGCTATATATAATTGTATTACAAATATTATCCAACTGTTTCTGAGGGGTGGGGGCAGTACCCAAAATATACCCCATCATGATATTTTCTCATGCCATGATGGTAAGCGTCAGTCTTTTGAGTAGGGGTGGAAGGCGGGCGTGTTGCTATAACAGGAGCGGCAATAGCATTAATGTTCTACGAAGATCATCGTCATTCCTAGGACTAACATAGGCTTTAGGGTTAAAGTTGTAGTTACTATTGTTGGTACTGAACGTCCTGCACGACATGTGTCAGAATGCCATAATTAGTTCCCTTTAGTACTTACCTGGGTGCAGGTTCTTTAGCATAAGCCACAGCTGTAGCAGTGATGTTAGTTTACTATCAAGAGTGTAGCACTGATGGCAATGGATATGGTAGGTCGTCGACATGGTGGTCCCATTTTGGCTGCTCTTTCATACTACGGGCCAGACTATGTTAGGGATCGAAACAGGGCTCCCGAGCATACGCTTGGCAACCTAACATCTGGGCAGGTTCTGAAGTTGGTGCGGTCTTATGCCGTGTCAAAAACTACCATGAAGAACCATTGTTGTCTAGAGCCCAAGATCATGCGAGAACAGGACTGGAGCTTTTGAGGCGTCAGATTGTGTCGTCCTGAGGTGTCCCCATGGATAGTCTTGCTTGGTTTAGCTAGAATAGAACTTGCTCACTGCTATCCAACCCAGTTGACTTGAAAGAAGAAGCCCTAATTGGGTATCCTACACTACCCTAAGGTGATGTCCAGGAGCGCCTAAGCCTTCCCTGAACGTCCTGGATCCTTTCAGGGTTCCGTTCTGGCAAGCTGCTTACTGCCGAGGTGTTGCCAGGTAAGGAAGACTTCTTACAGCAGTTGCAGGCGGGACGCTCTGCTGTTGCTTTAGGGCTTAGGGTGTTGGGATAATATAGGGATAACAGAAAATGGAGACTACTATTTAGGGTTTAGGGTTTAGGGCGTTTAGGATTTGGGGTTTAGGATTTAGAGGGGTTAGGGTTTGGGGTAGGCTGTTGGTAAGGACTGGAGGAGTGCATTCCTGCAGTGCAGGAGCTTCTGCATCATCCACAAGAACAGAGACGCGTGTCCACATCGTTTTCCATTCCTGCAACCCTAAACCCTCAACCCTAAACTCGTGAGGTTGGGGTTTAGGGGTTTAGGGTTCAAGGGAAGTCAGCCCCAAATTCTAAATCCTATGACACATCCCTATAAGTGGGAGCTTCCCAAATCTAGGGGTACCATTTTGGGGGCCCAATAATAAGGACTGTAGTATTTGAGGTCTATATTATGGTTCCCCCTATTTTGGGAAACTACCAAATCCAGTTCCCACTTGGTTTTCTCGTTTCTTTTTGTGAGTCAATTCTCCACCATTTCTTCTCTACTTTGCATGCAGGAAACCTTGCACCACGTACAATCCGCTTTCATTGTAATTCGTAGGATAGAAGTATAGAGGGTAGTGCAAGATTTCCTACATCCACCGTATCAAACGGGCAAGCCATGTTCCCTATGCTTTAAAAAGCTTGACGTTTAGAGTTAGGGTTAGAAGTCAAGCTTTAATGCTCTAGGGATTAGTGTCAAGTCTTTAGGGTAGGTAGGGAGAATCCAAGTTGTAGCTGGGTAACGGAGAATCAAATGGAAACGAGAAGACCATGGCCAACCATAGAGGGTGTGCGGGGCTATAGATAGGGAAAAACCTGTGTCATGACCAGCCTTTGTCAGAAGGAGGTGCCTTACTTTGACCATTCCCGTTCGTTCTTCTGAAGAAGTGTGCGTTTCCTAAAATTAGGGGTCCATTTTTGGGGATACTAATAATACGGATTGTACGTTATTGAAGTCTAAACTATCAACGTCCCCAGACTATTCCCCACCTTGTTAGGGATGCTGGGGGACTGTTTAAGGTACTAGGTACTTAGGTCATGCAGGTTTTCAGCATGGTCGGTATCATTTTCCTTGAGTGGAACAATCACAGGTGGGCTGGGGATTTGATTGCTAGGGGGAGGGCATATGGTTTGTGCTTTAAGCATGCTGTTCGTTCGGCTGCTCTCGAATTCTGCGGCTTGGGAAACTCGCACTCGCTCAAGCAAACAAAACCCTGACCACAAACAATAGACCCTCGACCTTCATCTATACACCGTCAAGCACCCAATCCCAATCCCTGCCGCGACTTCCAACCGCTCAACCCTAATACCATCCACCTGATCAACCAAAAAGAAGACATGATTTGCGGCAGACTGCGTTGCTCCACTTTCAGCGCGCGCGACAAGTGGAGGATGGCAAAGGCGCTAGGGCTGATAATACTGTCTTTACTATATTGTAGTCAGTTTTATTTTTCCGCTGTACTGTTAGTAGTAGTATTGCGATTACAAATTACCAATATTTTTTGTTTTTATTTCTTCTATTTTTATTATTACGATTTTCAATATCATTATTCTTAATTATTATTTATCCCCCACCCTATAATTATGACTATAAGCGAGAATGGTGATCGGTGATTATACTAGTGCCGCTTTGTTTTTCTTATTATACCACTTTTTGCAGGGCTGGGGGTCTACCTGAATTTCTATAAATGACTTTCTTATTGCTGTTGTTAGTACTATTATTTCTGTTCTTATTATGAAGGTTTGAAATTTTATGGCTCTGGGTTCCTAGTGGCTCTTCACGGGCTGAAAAGGGCATATCAGCAATACCCGAGATTGCTGCAGAAATAGGTGTAAACGACCGTCGTTGTGGTTGTGATGGTGGTGGCGATAGTGGTGGTGATGGTGGTGATGATAGTGGTCGTCATGGTGATGGTGACGGTGTTAGCTGATGGTGGTCATGGTCCGTTGTAGTTTTGGTAGTAGCTGGGGAATAACTAGAACTACAATTAGTATTAGCATGAGGTCTATTTAGTAGCAGCAGCAGCAGCGGTACCAGCAGCAAGAGTAGTGGTAGTAGCAGCGGCAGCGGGTAGTAGCAGCGGCTGGTGGTGGTGGTGGTGGTGGTGGTGGTGGTGGTGGTGGTGGTGCTGCTGGTGGTGGTGGTGGTGGTGGTGGTGGTGGTGCTGGTGGTGCTGGTGGTGGTGGTGGTAGTAGTAGTAGCAGTAGTCGTAGTAGAAGTAGATGTAGAAATATAAGTAGAAGTAATTAGAAGTAGAAGTAGAAGAAGTAGAAGTAAAAGTAGTAGTAGTAGTAGTAGTAGTAGCAGCAGCAGCAGCAGCAGCAGCAAAATACTAGCAGTGTAACGAGTCGGAAGAGGAGTCCGAGTTGTAGGAAAAGGAAGAGGAATTAGAAGTGCTGGGAGTGGGAGCAGTAGACGGGTAGGAGCAGGACAAGGCGGAGGAGTTGTTGAAAATAGTTGCCTTCTTATATAGAGATTATAGGGTATATATAGGGATTATATTGGGATAATGGAAAAGAAAATGGAAACTGCTATAGTATATTGGGGTTATATTGAGGGTTTAGGGTTTTGGTAAGACACAAGATGATGGGAGTTTGGACGTGGGTCGTGAAGTTGACTCAGTGTTTGATGGGAGGCTGTAGCTGTCATAGGCTTCCTAGGGAGGCCTCCAGGAAAGCCAGAATCCACAAAACTTTTAGAAGCACCCAGATGCGCATTTCTTTAATTGGTAGAGAGCGAGTATAAGTTATGTGGGTTCCTATCATAATGCGCCAAGATGAGTTCCCCGCCAGTTTCAGGAACAGTGATTTAGGCGATTTAGGCGAACTTCTACACCATACAGCCCCTATCTGTTTTAATGTTGCAACGCATTCAAGAAGGAACACCGAATCATAATGTATGACAGTACCCACCCCCCCCCAATGCGCAACGCTGAGCCCGAAACCTTGAATTCCCCAATGTGGAACCAGACCAGAAAATAACCCAATTAGAACAGCAACAAAAACATTTTTACCGATACTACTAATGATAGGCAATAAATAATATGAGGATTTTGAAAAATTAGGGATACCATTTTGGGGGTCCCAAAAACAAGGGCTATAGTATTTTGGGGTCTATACTGGGTTCCCCCTATTTTGAGACACTACCATATATAGTAGATTATAGTAGCATGCCAACTGCACAGAGGCAGCTAATGAGCTTCTGGAGATGTTCAAAAACAGCAGTGGCCAGGAGCCTACCGCAGTTAGAGGTTTAGGGCTTTGCGCTTAGGGGTTAAGGTTTAGGGCTTACGGGGGGTTTAGGGTTTGGTCGTTTGGGGTTTACACATTCGGGTTTTGGTAACCGGCAAAATTGTGACCGCAGTATAGACACATGATAGTTATAGGTAGCTAAAATCCTCTATCCCTATAAGCCCAAAAATAGACACAGTTTCCATTTCACTTTCCATCTGCTTTTTCATGTGATTCTCCATTATAGGGGTAATATCTTAGGTGGACCCCCCACACAGTAATAGTGACTAT
>CAJNIZ010015080.1:40483-70672 GCA_905231905.1 Symbiodinium pilosum
CTATCTATCTGCTTCTTGGGTTTTCTTCCCCGTCGAGTACGGCGTAGTAGTAGTAGCAGTAGTCGTGGTGGTGGTGGTGGTGGTGGCGGCGGCGGCGGCGGCGGTGGTGGCGGTGGCGGTGGTGGCAGCTGCGGCGGCGGTGGTGGCGGTGGTGGTGGCAGCGGCGCAGCCATTGCCACCTCGGATATAACTACCGCAAAAGCACTGCTTGCTTGCAGAGCAAAGGTTCCTTCGCACGCTGAACCGAGAAGAGTCCACCATTGCAGTGCGTTTCTCAGACGAGGGTTGCGTGCACGGTATATGTGAGTCTCTCATAATTGCTCCTATATGTCATTTTCAGGAGTTAGGTCGCTTATCTTCTAGCAAGTCCCATACGTGTGTCCGTCGGGTTGCTAGGGTTGCTGCGAGAAACACCTTTGCCAAAGGGTAATGTGAGCATCATGTAGGTATTTCCAAAATGGGGGTCTGCAGTGTGTACCCCACACAGTATAGTCTTTGGTATGGAGATCTGACCAAAATGGACCTCTATTTTCTGGAGCCCCCGTGACGTGAGGATACTAGGACTGTTTGCGAGCTCGTTGGCAGCTTGAGGGCCCCTGAGAATCTACTTCCCAACACCACGCTGACATGCAACCCCATAATGTAGCTTCCCCTTTGAAAGGACAGTGCTCTCACCAGGGCCCCGTGTGGGGCTCCGTGTTAGTTCGGGGGTAGGTTGAGGAAGGCGCCACAGCTCCTACCCCTCATTCCAGAGTTTGACCCAAGAACTTGAGAATGCTGAGATGGTAGTTGCCATAAATAGGGGACCCCAATATAGAACCCCCTAAATACCATGACCCTAAACCCTAAACCCTAATCCCTAAACCTTAAACCGTAGACCCATCCTTGGGGACTCCCCCAAAAAATTGCGCCCCAATAGATAACCCTTCCAAAGTATTATAATCCTGAATATCGGGACTCTCCAAAAAGGTACCCCTATTTTCGGGGAACCCTAAACCCTATTCCCTAAACCCTATATGTCCCTGTATAACTATAACCCCTTATCTACCCCCTATAACTCCCAAAATGGCACCCCAAACTCCCTAAGCCCTAAACCCTAAACAGTATCTCAAGCGCCGCCATCCCATGCTGCTGCCCTAACCCACCCAAGCCCATGGGATTTTAAAAGCGCAGGTGACGGGAATGCCGTTGGTTTAGGGTTTAGGCTTTAGGGTTTAAGGTTTAGGCTCTAGGGTTTAGGGTTTTGAGATTTAGATTTTCTAGCCTTTGGATCCTGCTACTTCCTCTGCAGACATGTATCTGACTTAGTTGGTGTTGTTCACAAGCCGGTCGGCCTTCTAAGCCATGATGTCAAGCCCTAAACCCAGTAAAGCCTTTGTAAACTCCTATGGAGTCTATGTTTGAGACATTGACGAAACCTTAGAGTACCCTCACACAGTCCCTTCTGGAGAATAACATGAGTGTTTTGTCAGAGTTCCGTCCTACAATCCCTAATCCTAATAGTAACCATAACCCTGAGGCCCTAAACCCGTGATCCTCTCTGATAAGCACCGCAGACGCCCGGGGTCCCCAGGAGCCCCCCCCTATTCTCACACACCTTACCCGAGACCCTAAACCCTAAACCCTAGACCCCAAACCCTAAGCCCTAAACCCTAAACCCTAAACCGTATACATGGCCAAGGTGGAAAGCGTCAGATCCTTCGGTACTGAAGGCAGAGCAGACCAGACAAGAGGGTGCAGACCTCGGATTCAAGGCCTAACGTAGGGTTTGGGGTTTGGGGTTTAGGGTTTGGGGTTTAGGGTTTGGGGTTAGGGTTTAGGGTTTGGGTTTTAGGGTGTAGGGTTTGGGGTTTAGGGTTTAGGGTGGGAGATCAGGGGAGGGCTGGGATGTAAAGAGCTCTAAACCCTAGACCCTAAACTGAGAGGTTTGCAGGGGTTCCTAGGGGAGTTTGCATGTTCTTTTCCATTACCCCAATATTACTCCAATATACTATACTAGTTTCCATCTTCTTTTCCATTACCCCAATGTACTACAGTAGTTTCCATTTTCTTTTCCATTACCCCAATGTTAGTTACAGAAGGAGTTGCGGGGTCCTTCGGGAAAAGGATGGTAGACCTTGGAGCCCAAGATGGGTCGAAGGGTTTCTGACGGGTTTAAGGGTTTGACCCTAAGAAAAACACCAATATAACCCGAATATAACCCTAATATAACCCCAACATTTTGACGTTTAGGGTTTAGGGTCTAGGATGGAAGGCGTAAGGGTTCAGACCTTCTTACCCTCATTCCACCCTTTGCTGGCAAGCGTTGGGGAGTTTCTTTTTTCGAAACGTGTTTTTTGAATGGATGCTTTATGGGTGTTTGAGTAGATGGGGGCAAGCGCTTTAATGCCCAATCTGCTACGGTCTCTTTCTTATGAAGACTCACCAAAAAGGCTTCCTAATTTTTGGAACTCCTCATCTAAAGGCCAGAGAGTTTGGCAAAATCACAGATGTCCCGGCAGGATGATTGCCAGTATCATTTTGGGTCATTCCCCCTGTCAGGAACTGTCCGTAAGGTTGACTTGTTAAGGACCTCTTCTGACTCCCTTTATCCAGTGTGGTAAGTTTAGGGTTTGGGTTTAGGGTTTAGGGTTTGGGGTTTAGGGTTTCTGTTAGTGTGAGGGGGAATAACCCGATGTATCGTTGGCAGGCCGGCCTCTGAATGTTGCGAAGCGAGAGTGAAATTTGAACGACGCACCTCACACAAGACTGGGTTGCCGTTAAGGGCTTTAAATTAAGCTGTTCTACTCGAGAAACCATGTTAATCATTAGTATGTACCAACATGGTGGTAACTCAATTTGGGTTCCTTAACAGCAACCCAGAAGATGGTTTGGATACGACTTGCCAGCCATCGTCATGAAGTAGTTGTGGTACTCGTATCAGCAATGCTGCAACGCTCACAAGTAGTACTAGTTCAAATGGCACAAGCGGGGGTAGGCAAGGTAGAAGTAGCAATTCAAACGCTCCACGTTTTTTAGCTTGTCTTCTGGGCGTGTTAGTTCGATGCTGGTCCCCGGTATCTGGTAGTTGGCAGCAAGTTGATGGTGGCGGATGTGATGGTGGTGGGGAAGTAGGATGATGAGCAGCAGGAAGTGGCCTTGGAAGTAGCTTTTGGTACTAGTTGGTATATAAGCTTGCATTGGAACAGTGCGTATGGTAGTAGAGCCCCAAGCGCGTGAAGTTCGCTGCGGATCTTCGCTGCGCGAACCCCTATCGCTCCACACCCAGGCAATCCGAAGTGCCCGTGTCTAACGAGATCTACGACTTCATCGTCTTCCGAGGCAAGTTCTTCTTCTCTCTCCTCCTTCCTTCCACAACTATGGCTAACACTCTTGCTATTGCCTTACTCTACTCATTCACGCGAAGTACTACTGCAGCCGGTGTCGGCACTGCCTGTGCCTTGGATATGCTGACTGTTAGAAGACCAGGATCACTCTGCCCACTATCGCTTGCAATTACTTCTAGCGCGAGTCAACCGGTGCTCTCCAGCAGAGCAACGTACCGCTGTACCATGTGTGCAACTTGCCACACCATGAGTTGTATAGATTCCATGACAGGTCTTCTCCACAACGATCTTGCCTGCTGATGAGACGGTAACCAGTGTTTCATAGTGCCGATGCTACTCCCCTGTATCCAGTAGAAAATACTCCTGATGGTGCCGTCGTTGTTACGACGCTTGCGCTCACCTGTAGCAATCCGAGCTATATATTGGGGAGCACTATTGGGGTTATTCAGGGGGATGGTAGGGGTTTAGACTATGGCTCATCTGGCTGCTTGCGTTATTGGCACCCTGGCCCCTTGCCCAGGGAAAGACCTGAAGGACCTGACAGTGCTGCAGGCAGGGTATTCTTTTAGAGGTCCTTTACAAAGGGTCCATTTCAAGACACTTGTACATACGGTATACCTTCTTTTTATACTGTGTTTTCCTCTTGTCTTGCATATATAAAATATCATATTCTTGTGATTACATGATCCCCTCAGTCAATGTGGGGACTTCGGACCCTGCGGTGCAGCGGAGATTGTCCTAGCGTCTGACATGCCAGTGAGGGGTCATTTTGGACCACAGCCCATACGCCGGCTATATCATTGGGGTAATATTAAGGTTATACTGGGGTTATATTGGGATAATGGAAAAGAAAATGAAAACTGTTACATTATGGGGTAATATTAGGGTTAGATAGCCTGCCCTAGTCTGCCTTGTCGCCCCCAGCAAAACAACGCCATGCTTGGCAAGGGGCAGTGATAGTTTCTGCCCGTGCCGCAAGCTGTTGCCCTTTGCCTGAGAATTCCTGAAGGATGGTATATTCATTTTAGGGTTTAGGGTTTTTGGGCCGAGGGAGAGGTACCAGGGGTCTGAATAGCAAACTTGCAATAGGGTCTGGATCGCAAACACGCATACAAAGATAGATCTTGGGATCAAGTAATCCAGACCCCTCAAAAGGGTCTGAACTGACTGCTATGGGGGCAGGGCCCCCTTCAGCTGAGGGTATGTTATAGGGGCACCCATACTTTCCAAAGTACAAGCTCGCAGACGCGACCCTAAACCTAATCCCTGCCCGTGGCCGCAGGGCATACCAGAGAATGCCCCACAGCAGCAGCCAGCGCCGGCGCCCGCGCCGAGGACATAGATTTAGGTTTTGGGGTTCAAGTTTTTGGGGGTTCAGGGTTGAAGGAATAGCATGCGGGTTTGGGGAACACTCCCCGATGATAATTTAGACACAGCATCCATTTTTGTATTGGGCTTTCGCGTTTCCTTGCCATCTGTATGAATAAGAATATGGGTGGTTGTCAAAATTATGGTCCCTTTTTGGATCCCTATTATCATATGGCACCTAATATTTAGGGTACCCGAAAAGGGGCCATAATTTCGACAACCACCCATATGCTTTTGTTCCGCAACGTTTCCCCTAGAGCATCCCCAACAGCAGTTTGCCTGTGGGCCTTCCGTTTGGAGAAACCCTTAGGTACTGTAGTCTAAACTCTTCGAGGGGGGTTGTATAGGGGACTACTATAGGGGCTATGAATGGAGATACTAGGAGTTTGGACAATGGCTCTTATGTCTTGGGTCAGTCCGCTTTGCAGTAGCTGCCTTAAACGGTTCTTACTCCAGGGCTATTATAACTCCGATTACCCATTGTGGTGACTGTTACTGTGGGGGGGGTACCCAACTTATGCAGAAGTGGCGTAGGTTGTAATCGGAGCAAGATTATGAGGTCAGGGTATCGGGATTTGTTCTGGCTTCCTATACGGGGTTTGGGAAGACTTTAGGGTTCAGATATTAGGGTTTTGGCTGCAGGGTAGAGATAAGTAAGAGGCTTGATGACCAGGAGCATCACAAAACAATTGGGGTGAATTGTATGAGGGCAGCTAGGGGGGTTATGAGTACGGTTAGAAGACCCGATACAAGTCGTTCGTAACCCGCATGAGCCTTCAGGTAGTAATGATCATTGAAGGTTCGAAGAGAGGTTTAGAGTTTAGGGTCGTGGGATAAATAAGGAGAATCCGGTCCCCAACAACAAGTAGGATGCAACACTGAAAGCGCAGCTAAAACTTTGGCCGCTCTATTGGAAGACCTAGAGAGTACAGCTCTATGTACTGAGGCATCCTCAACACAGAGGATCATGGAATCCTATTTTGTTACCGGACGATAGTCTGGCACAATAGGCTCCGTGTCAGGTTCCATCCTGTTCCGGAGGGAGGGTAGGAACCGTGTCTGAGTTTTCTTTCCGCCACTTTCCGATTCTGACATAGCACTGCTGTTTGCGGTTCTGCAAGAAAGACATGCTGATCCTGACCACAAAGGAGCTAGAGCATTGAGAGCTCCCTAAATAGGGGGACCCCAATATAGACCCCCAAATATTATAGTCCTTATTATGGGGACTTCCCAAAAAAGGAGCTAGAGCATTGAGAGCGGCATGAGGGCTGAACTTCAGAAAGCTTTCAGTCAAGGTTAGGATCCCTACTTCCAACCCATGGGCTATGGTTTGCTCATATTTTGAGGTTCATGAAGCACAAGGGCGGCCGTTAAGGTTTAGGGTTTAGGGGGATTCCATAGTATCCCCCCTACACTTTAGGGGTATATAAGGCTAATTCAAAAGAAAATGGAAAAAACTATTTTATATTGGGGTTATAAAAGCACAAGGGATTCTTTGTGGAGATCCGGAAGCAGGGCGCAACCTGAATCCCTAAACCTTAAACCCTAAACCCGTCAGATCTTCAGTTCCCAAAACATCTCACGACCGCACGAAGCACTCACCCGACCAGAGGCTTCTTCATAGTGTCCTGAATTTTGCTGTTACAGAGGGGTATAATATTGGTCTTATATAGGGATAATGGAAAAGAAAATGGAAACTACTAGGGAGTACAGAGTCCACGGGTACTTTAATGCGGTTTAGGGTTTAGGGTTTAGGCGTATAGGCTACACTCATAAAAGGAGGGTTATCTAAGGGGCTATAAAGGGAAGTAGTATAGGGTTATTAAGGGGGATCCTAGGAGTTTAGACTCTAGCTCAAGTAGTGGTATGGCATGTGACTGAAACTGTGCTTCTTGCAGGGCCCCAGTGCAAAGCCCTCACATGCAGGGCAGCTATGGTGCTGCTGGCGAAGTTCTGTTATTACAACTATTATTATTACTACTACTACTACTACTACCGCTATTAATACTTTTACTACTACTACTACTACTACTACTACTACTTCTACTTCTACTTCTACTACAATTACTATGATTATTATGGCTATTATGTGAGTTTGGATGCAGAGCACGGTTGAGCGTCAAATCGAGTAGAGCATCCATGGCTTGCTACTGGGCTTCGATTTTACGGCTTAGGGTGTATGGTTTAGGGCTTAGGGCTATGTTGTTGTTAGGTGAATATAACCCCAATATAACCCCAATGTATACACTCTATAATACCTATTACTAGTAGTTTCCATTTTCTTTTCCATTATCCCAATATAGCCCATATATTGGCAGATAAGCTGGAGGTATCCAAGCAAGAGTTGGGAACCTCCTCTTCTTGGATTCTCACTTGCGGAATAATTTGCTTTCGGTACCCAGGTCATGGGTATTAATATCTTTTGCAATTGATGACACTTGCTTTAGGGGGTTGGAGTTGACGGTCTGGGCTGATGAATATAACCCCACAATATTTATGCCCCATATAACTCATTATAGTAGTTTCCATTTTCTTCTCCATTATCCCTATGTAATCCCCATATACTATAGTAGTTTCCATTTTCTTCTCCATTATCCCTATATAACCCCCATATACTATAGTAATTTATATTGTCATTTTCCATTATCCCAATATAGTTTGAGCTTCACGGGTTGAAGGTCATTGTTCTGTGCGTAGGCCCTGCCATCTTGATGCTTACAAGGTTTCAAGAGCTTTCAAACACGCTGACGAAACCGGAAGCTGCGGCTACAGGTAGCGATGAATTGAGTAGAGGTCTTGATTCATGGTGCAAGCCCTACGCAACTTCAATGAGGGTTCTTTCTGTTCGAGCCAAGCCTACTCCTATCCTTTTAGGAGTCCTTAGGAGTCTTCTTCATTGTCATTGTAGTACAATCCCAGGGACGGATTAATGGCATTCTTATTTAATCCGAGGACTTCATTAATTTGGGGNNCCCCCCAGAATAAGAAATGGAGGGTGCCGGATTACAAGAATGATTGGGGCTCCTAACACTCAATTAAAGTTGAATAGGAATGCATTCCTGCGTCATTGGGGCTCTTGGACCTTTATCATTTAAAAGCAATAGGAATGTATTGAATATCTGGTAGGTTCCCCGAAAATGTTCTTTAAACCTGGTCCCTTTCCCCATACGAAAAGCCACCTAATTGTAGCTAGTCTTTGGAGCCTACTTCTACCACAAACAATTCTTTGAATATGGTCCCTTTTATTGATGTAGTCCTTGGATTATGCAGGTCTATAAGGGACTACAGTCTACGTTAACTGGTAACGCATGCCGCAGACGCACAAATGCCCCCGAATCGAACCCAAAGGCCCTTTTGCAAAGGATGGCGAAGTCAAGACCCGTCATAAGCCGTAAACTTACTGGTTGCCAGTGGAACGTGAAGGAATGCAGAAGAAGCTGGAAACTACCATGTTGCTGGAGATTGCATAGGGGACTAAACCCTAAAAACCTAAACTCCAAACCCTAGGCCCTAAACACCTAAACTCCAAACCCTGAAAACCTACAGCTCCAAACCCTAATCTCAACACTCAATCCTGAAAAACTAAACTCCAAACCCTAAAACCTAAACCCTAAGCCCAGGGTTACGGTTTAGGGTTTGGCGATTAGGCGATTAGGGTTTAGGGTGTTAGGGTTTTCATCTTCGCGTTTCGGGTTTATGGCTTAGGATTTGGGGTTTAGGGGGTTAGAATAAGGATTATCGTGTACTGTGTTCGCCATGGCCCTACACCGGAAAATCCGATAGACGGTACCTTCTAACGTCCTAAGCACGAGCCCCTAATATGGGTCCCTGCCTGTTTCCTGGGTCCTTGCTATGGTCCCCGGATGGGTCTTATAGAGTATATAAAAGGCATAGAAGGACCCCAGGAATCAGGGCCCATACTGGGCCCATAGGTCCAGCCCCAGATAGCTTTTCTGCCAGGCCAGCACTTAAACAAGAAGAGCATTGAATATGCCCCGCGCTTGGGCTTGGGGATTCTGTATTCCAAACGAAGGCTAAGTAGGGCTTCTCTAGTGCTTACTTGATTGAACCTTATTTGGGGGACGGGGAGTAAGGGGGGGTGTAGTATAGGATCCCTGAGTTTTAAGTGTTCTCAGGGTTCCAGGTCTATAGCTTCAGCATTTTGACAAGCGCTTTGCCTGGGATGTTTTTCACCCTCGGCCCTGCAGTAGCACAAATTTGTGGCTGGACAAGTTTAGGAATTAGGGTGGTGCATTTTTGTGATTTCCCTTATGCAAAAATTTAGATATCCCCCCCCACCCCCTGCTATTAGTTGTGGCCTTCTATGCACGTGAGGGAATGTCCTTTATATAAATAGCTCCCCATTTGCAGGGACATGAATTAGTATTAGGCTAGTTTAGGGTTGTGCGCTGCCTTGCCCGGACGTAAGCAGTTTGTCAGGACTTACCCCCCACCCAGAGCCTCTCTTCTACGACGGCTTTCGCAGGGCAGTAAATCAGGGAGTGGCCTGGATGGCGATGTGCAGTAGCCCACCACATGCCGCAGCGACTAGCATTTTGCCAATCGTTGTTGTTGTTGTTGTTGTTGTTGTTGTTGTTGTGATTCTGGTTCCTCTGCTGGTGCTGCTACTGGTACTGCTACTGGTAGTGTGACTGCTGCTAATACTCCCACTGCTGCGACTGCTGCTGATGACGGCGATCATGGTGATGAAGAGTCGATTGACGACCTACGATTCCAAAACTCATGGTGTTTACCTTAGCTTTCATTTCTGACAATCAAAATGAGTTCTGGTGATGAGAGAGATGATGATGGTGATGACGACAAAAATAGTGGCCAATGGATGCGAGGCCCCTTTGGGTATTGGACCATCCATACCCGAGAAGAAAACCATAAGCGCCGCTTGCCCGAGGATACTGGCCCTAGCGGCTACTATCCGTCGCAGATGGGCCCATCCGGGCTCAGCGAAGGCATTTGGGACCCCTTTGGTCCTTCAGCTTGTTTTGGGATTCAGGAAAAGAGAAGGAACAACATTATATGATTGGTGCTTATCTAGGGATTCTTGTGGGGATCCAATCCTCCATGCCCTGCTAAGAACCAGTAAGTCGGAGAGGGCTGGCCTGATCCTCTTAGAGGTCCTGTTGCTTCGCAATCCCTTGGGCTCAGGGTTGAGGGCTTACGGTTGACGGTTTAGGGTTCAAGGCTTAGGGTTTAGGGTTCAGGGCTTAGGGTTCAGGGCTTAGGGTTTAGGTTTACGGTTTAGGGTTTCGGACGGCGCCTCATTCAAGGTAGTCTACCTAGCTCTTGCAACTGATTTCAAGAACCTTCTTCTTCTCCTTTGCCGGAACTTTTATAGCCTTGTCTTTGCAGTATGATGTAACCCGAAGCCCTATTCTGCTATGGGCTCTTCTGACCACCCCCATATACTGTACCTCCCCTCTAAGGTTCACCTTCAAGTAACTTTAGTTAATTCTAAAAAAAGGCGTGAATAAGAGGGAACCAAGGGGACCGTGGTATTGAAGGGGGTAGTAGGGGAGCCCATGACAATGATGTTAGCCCTATTCCCGAAACCCTAAACCCTGAACCCTAAACCCTAAACCCTAAACCCTAAACCACCCCCCAAAAAAGACCTAAAACCCTAAACCCTAAACCCTAAACCCAAATTCAACAGGTCCTCTCAGGCCCCCTGGAGCCAAAGGTTTCTTCCTTCCAACCTATGCTGGGTTGTTGTTGAGGAATTTACAGTGGGTTTAGGGTTTAGGGCTTAGGGTTGCCACCATACGGACATTTAGTAGTAAGGTGGTTTCCTGGTAATGGAAACTTAACTAAGTTCCCTAACAGCTCCCAGCACTATAGCAGCGAAAGACTTGCAGAAGGTACAGTAAAGTCTAAAGTTCAGTTCGAGCCTGGCAGGGTTTAGAGCGCGAAGCTTAGGGTTTGGGTATATGGGGACCTTACTTATAATATGCCCAAAGTCATATTCTATCTACCTCAGGGGGACTATAGTTTTTAAGGGACATTGCGCCCTTGCCCTTCTCAAATATTTGGTAGTTTCCCAAAATAAGGGGACCCCAATATAGACCCATATACATTATATTCCTTATTATGGGGGCCCCAAAAGGTACCCCTAGTTTAGGGAAACCCCCTTTTCAACCCGCAATGCTTCCTGAGAGACCGTTCTCCTTACTGTTTGGGCCTCTTGAACAACTAACGCTGTTGGCAATTATAAGTGCATATGGGTTACCCAACCTGTGCAATAAGGACCCTCTATAGGAGTCGGAGTCATGTGATAGTCATGGGGTCCTTGTTATAGGGTCTTCTACCATCCTTACTAGGGTTCGAATCTATAGTCTAAAGACAATCCCAATAACCCCTCTTACCCTCATATTGCCCGGTTTCCATTTCATTTTCCATTTTGTTATCCATTGCCATTTAATTCTCCATTCTTATAGGGGTTGCCGTAGCCAAGATCCTCTAAACACCTTAAATGATCCCTATATTCCTCAAACACCTTAAAGCCTATAAGGCCCTATACCCTTTCAGGATCCCCACTCTTGCGAATGAAGCTCTTGCAAGACCTTAGCATATTACAATACCATAATTTGAAAAGGTTTAGGGTTTAGGGTTTAGGTTATGTAGGGTCAAGCAGGATGATTGTTGGGCATGCGCCGGTATGTTGAGCTGTTGCCGTTACCTGGGGCACCCCCTATAAACCCCAATAGACTACAATCCTTGTTATGGGGACGACCCCCCAAAAGGCACCCTAATTCATGGAAAGTCCCATATTAAGCAGAAGTGTTAGTTGAACTAAACCCTATTCCCTAAACCCTACTCCCTAAACCCTATTAGTATCCCCCGTAGCAGCTTGCTTGCGACGCGATAGGCCCTGCCGGTGGATTCGGCTCAAGCTTGAGCCTCGAGTTTTTGGGGTTTAGGGTTGAATTGATAGTAGTAATGGTAACGCGGTTTAGGGTTTAGGGTTTAAGGTTTAGGGTTTAGGGTTTAGTAGTAATAAAAAGTAGTATCAAGAGTAGTAATAGTAAAAACAGTAATAGTAGTAATAATATATTAATAGTAAGAATAGTAATATTGTCAAAGCAGGGGTACTGTTGAGTTTCATTGTTTCCTGAAAGCCCAGGCAACCGCTCAAACTTTCGACTCAAGTGTCCTGTAGAAGTATTTATAGCGTCTCAACAAGTTGTATAGGTTAGAGGTGGACCCCACCCTTTAATAGTGACCATAATTATAAGGGATAAAGTGTATTAGGGTCCTGCTGTATTTCTAGTACATCACTATTACAGGGTGGGGGGTCTACCTAATGTATAGGGTTCAGGTCGGGCCTATACAATTTGTACTTATCACGGCGTGAGGGTGTAGCGTTTAGGGACATTACCCCAGCATTGCAGAATCACATGGAAAACAAATAGACAATGAAACGAACATTTGGTTTCCATAGAGTTTTTCGGGGATTATGTATTGTAGAGGCCCAAATAATTACGTATAGTCTCGTCCTAGATTCCTTGCATACTTCTGGTACAGGGTCCCTCGAACAGACCTCCACATGATGTTGATAATCATTCAGGCTCAGGATTTAAGGTTTAGGGTCTAAGGGTAGTGTAGAGTTGTATAGGGTTTGTCGTTTGCGTGCTTTGAGCCTAAACCCTTCCAGGATACGGTTAAGCATCGTTTCTTCGATGGGTTTAGGGTTTAGAGTTTAGGGCTTTTGGACCCCCAGTTGCGAATAGTGGCTGCCTGATAGCGCATGCAAGAAGATGCTACCTGGCAAGCCCAATACATTCGGTGGACCCCCCCACCCAGTAATACTGACTATAAGGGGTATTGGCAATCAAATTCGGATCCTCTTCTATTATACCACTGTTACAGGGTGGGGGGCCCACTTAACCAACAGATTAAGTCATAAATAACAAGTGCTTATACAACCTATTTGCGCAATATTGTTAACCTGAAGCTAGAAGCCGCAGCAAATGGTCATGTCAGGGAAAGAGTTTTGGCCCTTAGCTGCCCGGTACATTCTTGTTCATGATAGTTACTGAGGATGTTGCCCTAATGCGTAGCCAAAGCGTTGTGAGTCACAGCTTGGTGGAGGCGGAGCACTCGGAATTTGTAAGGCTTGAAAACTGGGAAGCTTTGGAAGCCCAGTGATACCCTTGAACCCTTCTTGGGTTCTGGGTTCCTTTCTAATCAACCGACAAGGAAAAGGCGTCCGCGTATTGTACTCTGGTTACCGGGCTACCAAGTAAACCTAAGCCTTCAATCCTAAACCATACGCTTTGTCATTGCTTGTTGCTGAAGGCGGTTACCAGCGGCCATCGCCACCAGCTGTTTCAAGGCCTTGAAGCCATCCTCCTTCTAAGAATATTGTTAAGTGTTTAGGGTTGTAAGGTTTACGATCGAGGGTTTACTACACCACCACCCCCCACCTGACAGGACCCGCCCCCAAACAAAACTTCAATACGCCCTAGATTAGCCCTCATTTGGAGGCGGGGGGCAGGTCTTAACGTGGATGTGATCCACCACCATCTTGAGAAATGAGACTCGCCCGCTAATGTCTAAATGTACTGCAGAATCAACGCCTGATCAATGTACCCCCCAAAAATGAATACCTGCTTCAAGTGTGTAAATATGTACATACATATTTGAGGGAATATTTACCATTAGGAGTGTGCGAGCCTAGGGGATTAGATAGTACTAAGTCCCCCTGACCCTCCGCGTACTGCCACTGTTTCTGTATTGGACGCTATGAGTGCTCGGGGCACCACCACTTTCCGTGAGTCCTCCCCTTACATGCTGTAATCCTAAACCCTAAACCCCTTTAAAAGTGTCCCTAAAGCCCTAGTGCTGTGCTTCACATACTACCGCAGGGCCCTAAATGATCATCAATGTCATTTTCAGAGATTCCGTACCAGAATCATACGAGGAATCTAAACCACTAAACCATCAAGTCGGTTGGTGTTTAAGCTTCTTCATTAACCTTTGTGATAATGTCAAAGGGCTTCCTGCGGTTACTGAATGATTTAGTATGTCACTGTCTTGACTGTGCAGGGATGTTTAGGCATTCAGTATGAGGGTGCGGATAATTTGCAACGGCATGTAAAGGTGACTGTGACTTTTGCACATAGCTGTTTGTGAATTGTCCGCTTGATTCCGTAGTGTGAACCCTGTGGCGCTCCTGACATATACTAGCATTGCATGCACATGCTGTGTTCTCCCTCATCCCTTTCCACAAGCAGTTTTCTTTGTTTGTGCTTACAAAGCCCTAAGCCCTAAACCCCAAACCCTAATCTTATCGTTGAGTTCCTGTAACTATCTTGTACACCATCCCTCAAGGGTGACGCCTCATATCCCTGCGGTCCTTCGGGTACAACCCTAAACCCTAAGCCCTCACTCTAACCCTGAACCCTAAGCCCTCACCCATGTGGTGGTTCCTCAAGACAGGGGGAGGCCAATATAGACCCCCAAAATAATAATATCCTGATTACAGGGACCCCTAAAAAGGTACCCCTAATTTTGGGAATCCCGCTTACTCCCTAAATCCTACGCCCTTACCCTAAACCCCGAGCCCCTAAGCCATGAACCCTAAACCCTGAACCCTAAACCCTGAACCCTAAACCCTGAACCCTAAACCCTGAACCCTGAACTGAACCCCAATCCCTAGTCACAACTGCTGGCCTTGCCTGTGAGGAATGGTTATGGCCCGCCCCCTTCCAGCTGTGGCGGTCCAGGCCAAATCCCTATCAGGACCCTCTTAGGGTATAGGGTTTAGGGTTTAACAGCCTCTCCTGGTACAGTTCAAAATTTTGTTCTCATGGAATTCGATGTGCAGGGCTAATGCTGGAAGTTCCCTTTTGCCGCAATTCTTTGTGCCCGGACGTCTTGTTGCGAGTACGGAAAAACATAACTGGTGTTACCCTTTTCATAGGTATGAGCCTGTTTTATTCCAGGCCCGTGTTACGAGTTTAGGGACTATTTGGGTGCAGGGTTCAGGTGCAAGTGCTGAGTTTCGCGAGCAGCCCCCTACACCCGAGCAAAATCATGTAAGCAAACAGATCCCAATCGCTGTTTCTGCGAGTTCTAGGCTGTGCTGGAAACCCTAACTCCGGCACCCTAATTCCGGCACCCTGTCTAGGGTTTAGGGTCTAGGGCCCTAGCACTGAATAGTGGTTGCTAAGAGGTGCGACAGCGACATCTGATTCCTCTCCTGGCAAATGCTCGACAAACATTTCACGAGGGTTTTGTCGAGTATGGTTGGTCCTGGCAAAACCGGCGTGACCCTAAGCGCGTCATGGGAATTCTGGTATACTAAGCTTAAGATCATTCCTTCATTCTTGGATTCAGCCTAAACCCAATGAGCGCAAAACCCGCAAACTGCCACTCTACATGAGGGGGCCTAGGGCTCAGGGTCTAGGTTAGGGGGCCCTCGAAATCCCTTTGTATTCCAAATTTGTTCCACCAGGGTTCCTAGGAGACCCCAGCGTTGAGAACGCCTCTCCGTTCCTAAACCCTAAAACCCTAAACCCTAGCGCTATACAATGCCAGCCGTGGTCAATGGCGATGATGGTTGCGGTTTGGACAAATGAAGTTTCTGCAAGGCTTCAGGAAAACACAGCTCCATTTTAGAAAGACGGTGGTGCCTCAGTATTTCAGAAACTTAGCGTCCTGAGCGTCCCCCTGAATGCACCCAACATACTTTATTCCTTACCATGTCCGGGACACCTCAAAGAAAGCCATCATTGCGATAAACTTTAAACACTGAACCCAAACTACTTCAGGATGCGCGGCCATTGCTAAGGCGTCTCAACCCCACAACACAGATACACCCCACTAGGAGGCAATATGTACATACGATTTCGTTTTTTTGCGGAGTGGTCCATGCCCAGACCCCGGAAGGATCAGGAAAGCAGATCCCGCCTAAAGGTTCCTGGAAATCACTTAATAGTATCATACATTACCATATTGTGGGTTCCACTTTTTGGAGCCTTCCCGGGCAATACCCAAAGCCACAGACCGTAGACCCCAAACCGTCGGCAAACCCTAAACCCCATGGTTTTAGTCCATGAGACGGTTCTTTGAGATTTAAAGCTTGGGGTGTAGCCCGATATCCCCTTGTCAAGGAATATACCTTAAATCATTATAGGGATCCTAGTACAACTGAAGATATATTTTCTGATAAAGGAATGTTGGGCCTTCTGGGAAGGTGCCGGGCACATGGGCAGTGACAGCCTCGGGGGAGGCGAGCCCCCATGGTCTAGCTTTAGGGTTGCGGTTTAGATTCTAGGGATTAGGGTTTGGGATGTTGATGCATTTAGAATTCAGGGTTGAACTAGCAGGGGGTTTTCTCAAAATGGGTACCCAAGAGGCCGCAGTGATGTGTAGCTTGCGAGAGGAGTCTAGTTTCCCTCCAAGAGAATGTAAAGGGGTTGGTTGTTTTGAGAAACTGCTAATGTAGACCCATGATTAATAAACCCCCTCCTTTTAAGGGCCTTAATATTAGGATCCCTATTATAATCCCTATTAAGGGGAGGGAGTTTATTAATCATGGGTTTACATTAGGGTTCCAGGTTGAGAATGGCCGGTGCGACCTAGCATCCTGAAGCTTTAAATTCCTAGGGTTTAGGGGTTTAGGGTTGGGGTCCCAGGATGTAGGCTCCATAGGAATCCTAGGGTTAAGGGGTTTAGGGTCCTAGGTTCTAGAGGAATCCCTCGATACTGTCGTTCCCACGAATTTTTTGTGACCCTAAAGGACTGTATCCCGTAGTAAATGTCGAGGTAGTGCAGGTTTTCTCCATCGACAGTAACTGAGTATGCTTCAATGCTCACAGAGTGTACGGATGGGTTGCAGATCCGTGATGAGTGTGACATTTGCATGTGTACTTGCTATAGAAGCCCGAAGAATCCGAAGCGAACCTACCTCTAAAACCCCAGCCTTGAACTGAACGCAACCCCAAGCCGTGATACAGTGTATTCTGCCTGGGATTCGATGCATGGTCTGCCATTTCATCGTTGATGTTATGATTATCAGAACCGATAGGCATCACAATAGAGTATTCAGCACCAATCCAGTTGTTGTGAGGATCTTTCATTCTCCACTACCCCGCCAGGGGTTTTAGTTAACGCGCAGCGATATTGTGGATGGAGGAAATCTTGCATCATCTTATGCCCTATGCCCTAAACCCTGAACCATATACAGTATACCCTGGGGATTGTATTTTAAGGCATCCTAGGTGGTGCCAAATGTCCTTGATCCAGCCCAACCTCTGTCAACCCCTTCATACTAACATGAAAACCTCTCCCACCCTAACAGAAAATCAGCCCCAATAGTTCAGATCTAATGAGGGCGATGTGCTTTCAGGGGTGGAGGGTGGTTTGTCCTAACATTAGTATGAAGTAACTATGCAACCTCCAATGATGAGATCTCCGTGAGAATGCTTTCCAACAACTGGGTCTGATGCGCCATGAACAGTTTTTGGGCTTATCATCCCCTTAAGTAGATAGACTTCGGGGATCTTATTCTGATACTGGGCGAATCCATATTCTATTTACTTAGGGGGACCATAGGTCGGGTCCTGTCCCCACTCATGAAGAGTTGGAGAGTATGATATAATCACATGTAGCCCTGAATGTGACCCCTATTAACCCCAAACCCTAAATCCTCTGGGTGGGGGGCAGGACCCAGACTACAGGGTTTAGCGCCCTGCCCATGATTCGTTTGAATCGAAGCGAAGGGTTCCATGTTCCCAGTAGTTTGCTGCAGTTCCCTATGCCACCATACGGCGAACTCGCTTATAAAACCCTAAGCCCTAAAGCCCAAAACCTGAACCCCAAACCCTAAAGCCCAAAACCTAAAGCCTAAACCTGTTTACATCCCAAGATAGGATTCCCACCCTTGATTCGTTCTAGTTGCTCCAGCTGCTAGGACAGCTACCCTCAACCCTAAACCCCAAACCCTGAAGCCTAAAACCAAAGCCTAAAGCCTAGACTTGTTTACGCCCCAAGATAAGGTTCCCACCCTTCATTCGTTCTAGTCGCCCCAGCTGCCAGGACAGGTACCAACAAGGGACCTAGAATTGCAAAACCTACGTGCGGGTTTCTAGATATTGGGCGTCCGTTTTTTGGGGTTCCATGTAGCAAGGTCTATAACATGTTGGGATTCATATTGGTGTCCCCTATTTATGGAAATTCTGTGAGGCTACCTGACCAGCACTGGTAGCCGACCGCCAGCAGAGAAGTCCAGCTATGGGCAGGCTGTCCATGAGGGTTTGATCCTACCCAGAAAGCCCAATGTACCTTAATTAAGGAATGTACCTTAAGCCTTAAATCATATAGGAATCCGAGCATCATTTGGGGTATACTTCCTGATATTGGTATAAGTAGGCCGCAGAGTTCTGTAATTGTTCTATACCGCTTGCCTTGAACCAAACCCTAAACCAGAAAACGGTTACTCATGGAGGTTCCTTGTCGGATTGCCCGGGAACTATAGGATTGAAGCTGCGGTCCTTTTCGAGTGTCCCTCTTGTACGGCTTCTTCTTCTTTCTTCGTACGGATCTTTGGAAGATCTGTGCTGCAACGGTTGAGTGTGTTGGGATTTAATTGGGTTTCAGGCTTTCGGATTTCAGGTTTAGGGTTAGTTTTTTGCACAAAACCTGAGGGATTTCGCGGGTGGTTTCTCCTTGAAATAGGTGTCCCCTTGTTTTCTTATGAAGTAGGATGCTTCTTTTAGGGACCCCGCGGAACAGAGCCTAGACTGTGTGAGAAACTTTACGAGTGGAAAGGGTAGGAAGGATTACGCATCGAATTCCCTGGCCAATGTTGGCACAACCGTCTCTTCCCTGTCGTCAACATGAGTAGTATTTTATTTGGGGATATTATGGTACCCATTATAGAGTAGGATTCTATCCTCCTTTTGGGGTATAGTATTTTATATACTGAATATAATCTTACCTGGTTCAACCACCAAAAAAAACGCTACTCACATGAGGTTCTATGCATGAACTTTTTCTTTTAGCTGGAGATTTTCCCTCTCAAAGTCCTCATCAAGGTACTTCACTCAAAAAAGGGGTCCCCCTCCTGTATACCAAGAGATGTTACTATCAGCAGCCAAAGGACTCCCCCAAAGGACTCCTAATTTGTGGAAACCTCCATTCTAAAAACCGGATTTCTCTTGCTATACCAGGTCTCAGTAGTGGCCCAAGGCAGGACTTATCCTCATTACAAGGGCCTGAATAAACATGTTCTTTCGTGACGAATACAAGCAGGTAATCTATCCTGGTACCTGAGAAAGGGACTCGCCAACTGAAACCTGAGGCTGCCTTCATGAATTGGCGAAGCGGGCCTGTGCTCCTCCCTGTACCCTGCCATTTCCTTCTTCAGTTTTGGAGCCCTTCCATGGCAGGTTCGTATGGAGCCACCATCCAGGTCACCGCCCTCGTACCATGACGGGCAAGGGCGCCCGGGGCAATTCTTTGAGGAGTATGTAGCGAATAGACATCTCGAGATTTGTTTGAGTGTCATGTCTTGTTTAGGGCAATCTCCACCCCTAAGCCCTAACCCCAAGAGTGTTGGGAGCACATGGCAGCTGTAAAAAGCCCTAACCCCCCTTCTCTTGGGATCCTGACCCACCCCCCCTCCCTTAAAAAACGCTTCAATTAGGGCCTTGTTCTTCCAATTGCCTAACTTCTTGGAGTTCATGATGGTCCGTATCGCTCCGCAAAATTCGTTGGGCCGCAAGAAGTCGGACCGTAAACCCTAAATACAGGGGCCTAAACAATGACCCATATCATGTCCCCATAAGCCCGCATACAAACACAATTTTATTTTCATGTTTCATGTTCTTTTCCAGTTGATTCTTCATCATTAATTCGTTACTGCTCTTACTCTCACTACTATCATTATTATTGTTATTCTGGCTATTATTAGCAATTCTTAGGTCCCAAACCCTACACAGTTTCTACCATAAGCCCTTGGGGTGCCCCTAAACCCTAAACTTTAAACCCTAAGCCCCAAGCCGCAACTTGAGGCCTCACGGCCCGCCGCCTGCATACGAGCGCCCTGCGCCCGTGCAGTACGAGGCTTCCGGGGCAGACGCTGGATTAGGTTTGGGTTCAGGGTTTAGGCTTTAGTCAGGATTAGGGTTCATAGGGGTTGGCGTTTAGGGTCCACGGTATTCAGGGCTCAGGGTTCAGGGCGCACGGTTTAGGAACAAAAAATAACATGCGCACAAGCTCGTTCGGGTGATCTCACTGCCTCTGGGGTTGGTTGCAACGGGGCTTAGATGGGATGTCCCTATCTGTCTTTTTGCTAGTTCTTATTGTGCCCTAAACCCTAAACCCTAAGCCTAGGAAATCACGGAAGCGACAGGATGGTAGTGCTAGTATGCCATGGGCGGAGCACACATGTGACACTGCGGTATAGGGGTAATCTGTGTTGGTTGCGGTTCTCCCAAGTGAATTCAGCGGTTACTAAGGAACGAGGGAATACATCATGTAGGTAGGATATAGGGTTCTATAGGGCTACATATGGATTATATAGGGATTATACAGTAGTCTCAAGAGTCAGAGAAGTAACATGTAGCAGCTTCTTGGAAACTTTCAGCTCTTCTATGCTGCTTTCCAGAAATCAGGAGCCTTGATTTGGGGTTCCTCAGAATAAGGATTGTCGTAGGTTTTTGGACGTGTGATCTCAATCCATTCGTTGGACTTATGGGTCTTCACTGCTGATTTCCCGTGGTCTGGGTAGATAGGCGGGTATAGGGTTCCCATGCCCTGGGCCAGGACATGCCCGCAGGTCCACCGCCGCGGGGTTTGGGCCTCAGGTGTCCAGGTATTCACGGGCCGGCGCCCTTTGTGACTGGAGATGTCTTCAGCAGCAACTAAAAAAAAACAGTTGTTGGGAAGGTTCTAGGGCAGATTACGTTCGTGGAGGTGATGGGAGCTACAGTCTAAACTCCTAGCATCCCTTAAAAAGCCCTAAAGTACTCCCCTACATGTAATGCCGCATATAACCCCCTTTAAGGAGTTTAGACCATAGCTCATGTGAGTTCTTGTCTTCGTGTTCTGGGGGATGAAGGTGCAGCCCAAGCATTGAAGAGATGGCCTGCTGAGGAAGAAACCCTAAACCCTAAACCTTATAGTCCCCCTTAAGTAGATAGAATATGGGGTATATGTGGATTTTTTTTAAAAAAAAATATACCCAAGGCCATATTCTATCTACTTAAAGGGGGACTCTAGACCCTAAACCCGGTGCAGGGGGACCATGGGGTTGGGACGTGTTGAGAAGCAATCAAAGGCACATGTGGCCTGAGAGGACGTTTCACCTAAACCCTGTGGGTACTAAAGATCCTGGCCTTAAGTACCCTAAACCTTGGGAATTGTGGTTCTATAGTATACTAAAGTCATACAGGATCATTTTTCTCAACAGTCAGCCCTAAACCCTAAACCCAGTTTTTTGAAGAAACCCTATGGCTGCTTCCAGTGTGCATTGCAGAGTCCAAGGTGGCCCAGGCTGCGGCCACAGCCGAATGAGCGACGAGGGCAAGGGTGGGCCCGAAGCTTGGGTGGGTTTAGGGTTTAGGGTTTAGGGTTTGAGGTTTAGGGTTGAGGGCTGTAACGCCTAGGGCCTAGATTATATAGAGCTGTAGAACTGATGTCTATAGGGATTGTAAGGGGATTATGTGGGGTTATATAGGGATACATAGGACTTTGGCTTTGGTTGCATATGGGGCCATGGCAATTCAACCGCAATAATAGAGAATCAAATTGAAAACCTGATGGAATCGGACATGGAAGCCGCAGTTGTACAGGGGTGTATCTAGGGATCTAGATATAATAAATAGTATGCAGAGATATTCGGACGATGTGGGTGCGGTGATGCGACCCCCCCCCATATTTATGACCGTCATATGATACCAATAGGGTCCAAATTTGGGGGTCCACTCTGAAAGCCCGAAACCCTAAACCGATAGTAATAGGGTCCAAATTTGCGTTTTCCAGGTTCAGAAGATCCTTTTATTATGTGAAGAGCTGCAGAGCAGAACTGACAGCAATGCAGTACTGTGGCTGTGGCATAGGGTTTAAACCCACAACCCTAAACCCTACACCGGGAACCCTAAAACTAAACCCTAAATTAGGGTTTGGTTTTTTGGTTCCTGACTGATTGAGTGATAGCCACTCATGGTCCACGTCGGATCTAAGTTGACTTGGCCTGATTCAGTAGTGCAGTGGCCACAGAACCCGTGTGTTATTCCGGGGGCTCCAAAGGTGGGATGAAGATAGGTGCTGTAAGAAACAAGCCCCAGTATAGTAGTATAGTAGGATCTACAATCGGGATCCTTTAGCCCACCTCGATTTATCCCACCTTTTGAGCCCCCTGAGTAATGTGGTTTCAAGAGAATCTTGGGCTATATCCATCTATCATACAGCAGTATCCCAAGAGCATCGAGAACAATCATCATCAATGTCAAAACGCGGACAGCAGTATGAGGCCAGGTACAGCATGTAAGTTTATGTAAGTTTAAGCCCATGACCATTGCGATGCTAGCAATGCCTGCAAGGAGGGCCAGACTTCGCAATTCATGCGTCGCAGAGGCTTAGACGGTCTTGCTATGTACCTCTGTTGCAATCCACCTCAAGACCCTGGACCTCATACTCCACTCCAAGCGCTGGCCGTAAACCTCAACTCCCACTCATTGTAAGCGCTCGAGGCCGCCCGCGCCCCGACCGCCTGGCGCCACAACGTCCCATGTCCCCGAGGGTAAGGACCGCGGCGATGCGTTCTCAAAGGAAAGGAAAAGAACATGTAAACTATTATAATGCATTATAGAGGGACCACTACAAGGATCCATGCCTTCATTCCTCTCACGATCACAAGTGGGGGTCTCCGTGAAAAAACCACACACACCCAAAAAGGGACCCGGCATGTATTAAAACCCATAAATCACGGCAAGCTGGGGATACTACCCCCCCAATACTGGAGAGTCAAATGGAACATGTCCATTTGATTCTCCAGAATCTGGAGGTAATATCCCCATTGCTTCGAGAACCCCAAGCTGGTAGTGTCCTTGGGAATGATTTCTCAGCTTAATTATGGTAGAACCTTAAGCAACTACTACAAACCAAAAACTTTGAACAAAAAACAATAAATCAAAGTACAACCATGGCCTCCAGCACGTTCACCTCCTCACCTCCAGCACTTCCGCGTCCAACGCTGGTACCCCCTAGTGTAGACGCTTAAGAAATTAATCCACTCCCCCGAATAATGAACGCACCCACCCCTACTCATAACCTCCCCTCCCCCCCAATATAGTATCTGTATATATGAGGGGGGATATTCATTATCAGGGGGTGGGGGGTTGTAATTGGATTTTTTTCAGGGGGCGCGGATTACGAACATGGAGCATCAACATGAAAATCAAATGGAAGCTGGTTGCTAGGGGCTTATAGGGATCATGTACAACAGGGCTTAAGTAATGATCCGAATTATGGTCCTAGATTCCTTGTATAATCATGGTATAGGGTACTTCAAATACACCTCACAAGGATGTGGGTGCGTATTTACGCCCCTAGAGTACCATGACTACTGCTCCTGCTGCTGCAACCTGCAACAACCATGGGATACCCTACGCCCTGAACCCTAAACCCTAAACCCCAAACCCCAGGGCTGAGATCAGGGCTTCCTGCGCTCCTGAGCCCCTAAGTCCGAAAGTGCTGGGTTGCTGTTAAGGAAGTTAGATCTAGTTACCATCATACGGGTACAAAGTAAATGATAGGGGTTATATTAGGGGTCATATTAGGGTCATATTAGGGTTATATTGGGATAATGGAAAAGAAAATGGAAACTACTATACTATATTGGTAGGGTTTCCTTTTTGTACTTTGTGTAGGTTCCTGAACAGCAAACATGCACGAAGGACAGAGGCGGACATGGGTACGGCATGCCACCAGGCACGCCTGACATGTGACTTGGGAGCCTGCAGGGTTTAGGGTTTAGGGGATTCTGGGCTCCTTTACACAATTAACCAACAAGAAAATGGTACCCTCATCATTGTTGTAGCATGTCTAAGGGGTTTCCAAGTTAAAGTACGTTTTCCACTGAGTCAATGATGGCTCCGTCTACCCCAAAGCATCGCGCAATGACGTGGTTCCTGACACTGTGCTACGAGCACTGTTGGCATGATTATACTTACGTTGCAACCCTGAACCCTAAACCGAAATTTAGTAGTACCTGCACGCAGGTCCGCAAGACGGCAAAGGAGCCAATGCCTGGACCTCAGGGCACACATGCTTTACAATGCCGATTTCATCCTTAGCAAGCATCATGCAATCCCGACAAACCCTATACAATGCCTTACAATGCGCATCACGCTCCATATAATCCTGACAAAGCCTCACATAGAACCTATGAAGACCCTATCTAGTCCTGATAAAGCCTTACATGGTTCCTATAACGTCTTATACAATCCCTGTAAGCCCCTCTATTTGGGTCCCTGTGTTATCTTGTTTCATTTGACTTTCCATTTTTGGGGTACTGCTCCCCCAATTTCTACACATCCTTAGACAATCCTCATATATCATCTTCAAAGCCCTTCACAGTAATTCTTTTGGCCCCGAAACCCTGCACCCTAAACCCCGAACCCTGAAGCCGAAGCCCTCAACCCTAAACCCTCAACCCCAAACCCTCAACCCTAAACCCTAAACCCTAAACCCTAAATCCTCAACCCTAAACCCTCAACCCCAAAACCCTAAAAACCCTAAACCCTCAATCCAGGCTGGCTTCGGCCCAACCGCAGGCGAGGCGAAGGGCCGAGGCCGGGCCCGGCCCAGAAGGGATTGACGGGTTTAGGGTTTAGGGTTTAGGGTTTATGGTTTTAGGGTTTAGGGTTTAGGGTTTAGGGTTTATGGTTTTAGGGTTTAGGGTTTAGGGTTTAGGGTTGGGTAGGCCCCTGGGACATTTAATATTTTCCCTAATGGCTTGAACAGGGGACCATATATACTAATGTTTTTCAATGGGTTTTAGGGGCCAACCCAGTATTGGGGTTAATTACCATTACTTAGGGTTTGGGGGGTCACTTAGAGCTTGAAATTTCAAAGTTTTGACATTTTAAAAATTAAGGACGTTTGGGGACCCTAAATAATGGTAAGTTTACATGGGCTTGTGGGTTTAGGGTTATTGTTTAGGGGTTGGGGTCTTTAGGTTTAGGGGTTATGGGTTAAGGGATTATGGGTTTAGGGATTAGGCTTCTAGGGATAAGTGGTTTTAGGGATGAGTAGTATCTTATTTGGGGATACTATGGTACCCAGTATGGAGGTTTCCCAAAATTGGGGGTTCCTTTTTTTGGGTCCCCCACAATAAGGATCATCAGATTTTGGGATCTAACTTGGGGTCCCCTGTCAAGGGAAACTATCATATAGAGTATATAAGATTATATCCGCCTTTCGGGTATCGTATCTTGAAGTAGGAATATAATCTTACCTGGTTCAACCACCAAAGAAAAGCTACTGGATTGACTTGTGCTAAGACACCCTGAAAGTGTTGAGGGTTTCAGAGATTATGGGTTTAGGGAGTATGAGTTTACGGATTAGGGGTTTGGAGCTTAAGGGTTTAGGGATTTGGGGTTTTAGGGATTAGGGCTTTAGGGAGTAGGTGTTTAGGGATTATGTGCTTGGTGGGGATTAGGATGTCCCAAGTGCCGCGCCCCGACTCGGTCATAGGACCTTGTTCTGTGCATCCCATCGCAAACCACCCGGACCTCCACCTTTCAGTGGTTTGAGGTCCGGTCCCAAAACCCCATATGAAGGATCAAAGGCGGCCTCGTGCTTGCATTGATGGCAGATGGAGGACCCTCCACTCTCCAGCACAGTTCGGGCCCTGTGGTTGTTCGTAATGGTCCAGGCAAACTGTGGTGCCCTGTGCCTTGGCGTGGCATGGGGGCTGTGGTGTCCCCTATGCGAAGCGTTCCGCCTTTTGCAGTGCAGGCCTTTGCTCTGGTTGTGGCGGGCCCTTGCTCTTGCGGGACTGTTTGTACTATGACGGCTTGCATTTGACTGGAATTGCGAGAACCAGAATGCCGCTGCCATGCTCTGATATCGGCTCGTAGGCCTTTGTTTTTCTGTTTCCTTTGAATCTCTAAGCAGTAGCCTAAATTCAAACTTGTGGCAAGGTACTCGGAGTCAGGAGGTTGCCAGGAGTCAGGAACTTTCTTTCTTGCTTTATTCGCGGTAAGGATAGACTACGAGAGGGATGCACGGCTTTTGAAGTCCTTTGCAAGAACTCTTCTTTCCTCAGCATTCGGAGCATTCCCAACAACATTTTCCAAGCGCCTCCTCTACAAACCCCACGTTGCTGACTGAAGCGCCTCAAATTCCTTAATAGTAATAGTACCTCATACATTATTATACATATGGTCATATGGTGTATCACTATATTGCAGACTGCATGAATCTCTGGCTGTGGTTGCTTGCAGGCCGTGGAAAAGGTGGCCAAAAGCAGACACTCTCTGAGGCTCGGGCATTGGTTAGGGTTATATGATCTAGAGTGACAAATCCTTAAGGGAGGTTATACGGGGGACTATACAGGGTTCCTTTTATAGGCCTTATTAAGGGGGATACTGGAGTTTAGACTATAGCTCAGATGGGGTTGCATGGGTTTGGGGCTGAGTCGGTTCCCAAAAAGCTAAAGTGAACATGAGGATTAAGGGGCGGCAATCACCCCAAAATAGGTAGGTTTGGCGTCTGTCTGCCGGTTTTAAGGCCAATTCAACAAGTAGGGCGGGGGGGATTAAGGCAGGGTCCCCAAGTTTTGCTAAGTCCCTGGAGTGGTGCAAGATTTCCTTCATCCGCTGTAGAAGGCCTAATGTTGACCCATGATTAATAAATCCCCTTCTTTCGAGGGGCTAAATATTTGGATCCCCGTTATAGTCCCTATTAACGGGAGGAGGTTTATTAATCAGGGGTCTGGGTTACTCAACATCGTTTCTGCAGTGTAGGAATGACAGTGATAAGGCGCTCATCAGCCCAAGTGAAACGGGATGATAATGTGGTCTCTGCCAAAATCAGGCCATCCGTACGTATTTCCCAAGGGTGGTTTGCAGGAGGGTATCGTATCACAAAAATCCACAAGCATCAATGCTTAAGCCTTGCCATTTCTGCTGATAAATGGCAAGCCTAGGTGGGTGGTCGGGAGAACCCAAAAATAAGGGATTAGGGTTAAGGGTTAAGAAACTTCTTTTCCACCCCCACGGTCTCCTGAATTCCAAGACCTGTTGTAGAGTTCTAGGTCTCAGGGGTCTAGGGTTCAGAGTTCTGAGAGCTGTTAGAGCTCCACTTTACAGTGCCAAAGGTTTAGTATTGAAGAGTTGAGGTTTAAACCCTAAACCCTAAACCTTTATGGTTCAAGTTGGTAGACGAGGGCTATCATCAGCACAGATGTTTACAGGGACATGTGGAAGACGGAGATGCCCTTCTCTATACGAGCTATAGTCTAAACTCCTTAAAGGGGGGTTATATAGGGGATTATATAGGGGACTACTATAGGGTATATTAAGGGGGATACTAGGAGTCTAGACTATGGCTCATATACCACTTCATGACGAAAGCATGCAGCACAAAGATCATTATCTTGGTCTTTGTTAAAGGACTCCCTTGAAGGTTACAAAACGCCAAAGCCCAATGCCCACAAAACCTTAAGCCTGGGCGTCCGGAGCGTTTGGTGTGCATGCTGTGCTGAGAGGCATGTTAAGGCAGTACTTATGCAGCTTTCATCTTATGGGGTGTTTAAACTTTGGAGAAGTAGCTTGGACAAATTTGCGAGCCGGAGCTTGAAACTCGAAACCGTGCACGAGGTCCTCAAACAGCACAAGAGGGCGGAAGAGCTCATCGTGAAACTGTCTGCCTGGCCTGTGAAATCCGGTGCACGAAATTGATCGTACTTTTCGGTTTAAGGTTAGGTCGAGAATTGGGGGTTCGAACAGTTTTTTTCCGGTTTCTTCAACTTCGGTATGGTTGGCGATGACGCCGCAAAATTAGGCATCATTCGGTTTTGCTTAGTTCCCCCTGGGACCCGTAACCTCGGAGCCCGGGGGTTCAGCGCAGGGGTTTGGAGTCTACGGTTCAACGTTCAGGGTTTGGGTTTCAGAGTTTAGGGTTTTAGGTACAAGGCTCAAATGTCAGGGTTCAGGGAATAGTGCGACCTGGATGGGCAGCAAGACTCTATCTTGGAAGCTTCGGTTACGACTTTCCAGGCTACGGCTACGCCCCACATCACCCCCCCAAGAAATGAAGGAATCTCCTTGCGCACTTCCATCACTTCCCATGCATGCCCTGCAAAGGCTGCAAAGCCCCACACCCCACACTATAGAAACTAGAGTTCCTACTCATGAGCTGGGCCTGATCCCAGACCCTTTATTTTGGGGTTTATATAGGGTTGATATTTATGGAGGGGTTATATTGGGATAATGGAAACGAAAATGGAAACTACTGTATTGGTGTTTAGGGGTGTAGGGTTCACGATAAATTCTTGAATCGTGGTAGGAAGGGACCAAAAGGATTCATTGAGAGGCGTTTCATTTGTTAAATTTCATTCGTGGCCCGCGCAAAGCCCCCTTTTCAAGAGTACGAATCCTTACATATTCTAACCTGAACCCTAAACCCCTAAAGCCTGAACCCTAAACCCCAAACCCTAAACCCTAAGCCCTAAACCCTAAACGCCAACCCTGAAGCCCAGCATCCGGCCAGGATGCGTAGCCAGGGTTCTGCGGCGGTGAGCCCGCATGAGCTGAGGGTGCGGCTGCCCAGAGATCAGGTTAAAGGGTATTTAGGGCTAGTTTTTGATATGTGGGGGTTTCCCAAAATTAGGCTACCATTTTGGGGGTCTCAAAATAAGGACTATAGTATATTGGGGTCTATATTGGGGTCCCCTTATTTTGGGAAACTACCATATTGGTAGGTCTCTGGGGGCTTTCTCCAGTCCCATTTTGTAGTTTAGCCTTGTCCTTGGTTCTCTTGAAGCAGGCAGCTTGTCATTTGGCCACCCGGGTGCCTCCTTAAGCAGATAGAATATGGCTTTGGGTATATTATCATAAGATCCCCATATACCCCATATTCTATCTGCTTAAGGGGGGCTATAAGTCCAAGGCAAGCAAACCTGAGGGTCCAAAGGTATTCAGGACTCGATAGTCCTGGATTGCGCAGGGTGTGAAGATAAGGTTTTAGGGTTTAGGGGCTTATGATGCCTGGCGTTCCAGGTTTTTTTCGTTTAGGTACTTCAGACCATAAATCCTGAACCCTAGAGGACTGCTTGTTCAGATTCGGATTCAGGCTTCGATCCAGCTTGTGTGTGTGTGTGTGCGTGTGTGCGCGTGTGTGCCATAGGACGAAATGGGTCCCCACCATATGGACACCCCCAACTGAGAAGGCCTAATAAGGCCTCTGCGAGGCCCCATGTACTGAAGGTCCTGTAGTAGACCATGAATGTGTGTGTGTGTGTGCGCGTGTGTGTGTGTGTGTGCGCGCCTGGCCAATTCCCACAAACTGCTGTGTAGGTGGTGCAGGAAACCCTAAACCCTAAACCCTACACCCCTAGATTTAAGCCCTGGCCCTAAACTCTAAACCAGCAAGGAAGACCATGAGCTCCTTTGCTCCACTTCAGAACTCCATGAGAAGCAGGTTTTCATTATCTTTTGTTGGTGAATGTATATTGAGGTTTCCCAAAATTAAAGGTACCTTCTTGGGGTTACCGTAATAAGGATTCTGCTATTTTGGTCTATACTGGGGTTCCCTCATTTCTGGAAGCTCCCAGATAATACTGGTGAGCGCATATGCTTGGTGCCCAAATTGGGGGACCAGAAATAGCAACCACCGGCCATGTATTGAGCCTTCCTTAGAGTTGAGGGTCTGGGGTGTCCCCCCCCCTGCTTGCATGTTGCTGTCTGCGTTGTCTTTCAGGCCATGAGCGAGCAGGGGTGCATCTACCACTTCTACCTGGACTACCTCAATTTCTGTGGCCCTGCGTCAGGAGCAAACTCTTGAAGCTGACTGGACACTTGCACGTGCTACTAGCGCAATTGCCCGTGCCTTTATGCTAATGTACACCTTTTCTTTATGTGTAACACATAGTTACTATGGCGGTGGTGGCAGCTACTCTCATCCCTTCTGCTGTTACGGCTGCGCTCTTCAAATCTTGCTTGGCATGCCTTATGTCATCTAAGGAGTTTAGACCTTCAACCCTAAACCTTTAGCCCCAAACCCTCTTCGACCCCTAAACCCTAAACCCCTTTTTCTGGGGTGGTGTCTGACAACCATGTTTGCACCAGTCGCCACCATGATTTCCCGGGGCATCAGGGACAGGCATGCGAGGCCTCCTCCAAGCTAGGACGATATGGGGAATTCTATAGGGTTTAGGGTTTAGGGTATAGGTACAGATTTTATTTAGATATACATATTTATATGAGTTATTATTTGTTGAAACTAAACATGTACTCTGCTCTAC
>CAJNIZ010015080.1:80913-96080 GCA_905231905.1 Symbiodinium pilosum
CGACCCCTCACTTAGTTTAGGATTGCGGATTGCTGGATTGGCCGTTGGGATATGTAAACATATGCCTTGATTGGTTTCATAAGGAGCTTCTTAATCAACATTTTTTTGCAGGGCCAAACAAGTTTTGCAAATTACACCCCAAACCCAAAACCCCAAAACGCTGACGATGCCCAAGCTGTCGCTCAGTGACGACGATCCGACTGCCGGATCGCAATGGGCATGCCCCAGGCGAGAACTTACCACGGTTTAGGGGTTTAGGGTTTAGGGTTACCCCGATGATGGAGATTTTAATGCAAAAGGAAATGCACAATGAAAAGGGAACTGGCTTTAAACTTCCGGAAGGGCTGCAGTTTTTTTGAAACCCCCTTACATGAATGATTTTGGAGACTGTCCGTAGATTTGGCCACGTGCATTAATGCCGCTATCTATTGGGAAGGCAATGTCGGAAACGAGAATATGCGCTCAGATTTTTAGGGCTTAGATCCTGCGTTATACCTTGTACAAGTTGCTGCCGTCTGCTTCACCCTACACCCTAGACCCTGAAAGGTGCACGCTCAAGAATGACAACCATCTGTTGGAGTGCAGTTGCCTCAGGATGCAGCAAGAATATGAGCTATAGTCTAAACTCCGAGTATCTCCTTTAATAACACCTATAGTAGTCCCCTATACAATCCCCTACATAACCCCCTTTAAGGAGTTTAGATCATGGCTCATATGGAGTAGTGGTTTTAGCGGCAGTACTTGCCAGACTGCACATCAATGAGTCCCAGGGAAGGAAGCGGCCTCTTCGTCGTGATTTGCTGAGGTGCAGCCTGCGGTACAAATAAACAAACTGCAGCGCTGTGGGCTTGGACCTAAGAATCAGGGCTTTGGGGAAGGAAGGTGGGGCCACAGGGTTTGTCTAGGTGTATGTGTCATATTTACCGGACACCTAGAAGTACCCTGATTAATCAATCCCGTGCTTTCAATCACCATGCTTGGATTTTTTATCCTTCGGAAGCAAGCTGCCATGATCTTATGGCCCATGGCTGTGATGTAAGAAGTGCATCTGCCCAACCATGGCTTTTGCTCTGAGAATTTGGTCTTTCGCGATATGGGTTGTATGATAGTTAGTATTGCTGCCGGCCTGGTTATTGGAAATCGTCTACGTAGCCAGTATGACCAACAGCATCTTTTTCCGCGGGGTCCGAGTCTCATTTTTCTTATAGCTGCCAGTCTCTCTTCATGGTTCTCACCCCGCAGCCCTATACCCTAAACCCTTAAGCCCTTAACCCTAAACCCCCTCACCATGAAGATTCGAAAGTCGCCTGACGAGTCGACCATTCAGGCGGAATTTCCGCCTCTCGGAAGTTAGCCGCAGGCACGCACCTCCAGCTGTACTTGGAGGTTCAGGGTTTAGGGTTTAGGGTTTCGCATGATTATCACCTAAGTTATGCATGTACTTCATGCCTAATTATACGTCCCGAAAGTCCCGTTATGAGTACCAGTCCTGAACCTCCAAGTAGTCCTGATCCGCTGATGGGGTTCGTGTGAGGATGTAGAGGTTACTCAGCTTGTTTTCTGCTTGTTTGCAGGTTTAGTCTCATGGCATGCAGATTTTTTCACGCATGAGTTTTCACCTCTGGCCCTGCGCGCATTGTAGTTAAATAGCGGAAATGCTTTCTCCTTTGTATGATTTTTTTTCGTACGTTCTGGTGGACCTAAGCCCGTGCGCTCTTCTGTGTATGCCGCTTTATACGAAGAATATACTCTTACTCGTCTCAACCACTAAAGAAACACCCCGTAAACCCTACGTACATATGTCCATACAGACCTAGTTCATCCGCCAAAAAGCAACATTCAGATAGAAATGCCCTAAGCCCTACGTATGCCTATACAGACCTTGTGCTCCCAAAAACAACTTTCAAATGGAGACCCTAAACCCTAAACACTAAGCCATAAACCCTCAGCCCTACCTAGACCCGCCAATGAAGTACCTTTCTGGTAGTCCTAAGAAGAGTCCTAACCAAAAAACCAGACCAGATGCAACAAGGAATAACATCGGAGGGTCCAGGTAAGCCCATTAAACTAAGGTTGCGCTCACCTTGCTTGTAGCTCCCAGGGCTTCTTTCAGGGTTTAGGGCTCAGGGTTCAGATTGGGTACTGCCCCCCCTCACTAACAGTTGGATAATAATTATAATAGGGCTATATATAGCCCTTAATATGACCCCTAATATAGACTGTTACTGGGAGGGGGCAGTACCCAAGGTTTAGAGTTGGGGTCTAGGATTCAGGGTTTAGGGTTCAGAGTGGGGGAGTGAACATAAGTACCATTACCGGGTTATACATGGGGATTATATCGGAATCATTATAAGGATCCTTTTCCCGCTCCCTTGAGCACCAGTAAGTTGCAAAGGGATGAAATCACTCCATACGAATATCAAATACCACCCCCACCCCTAATAATATCAAATATTTCTCCCGTGAGAGACCGTTTGTATTGGGGACATGTTCAATAATGGGCGTGGGGTGTTTTTGATATTAGTTATATAGTATGGAAGGATTAGTATACATATGTAGCGTAAAAGTAGAGATGACATCAGGGTTATCTAGGGACATACAAAGGAAATGTAGGGACGCTGTAGAGATACAAAGAGGATACACGCACACACACACACACACATATATATATATATATATACATATGGATGTATGTATATATATATATATATGGGCTCGGGGACAACCCCCCCCCTAACGTTTCGTAGGTTTTTCTACCAACAATTCGGGCTCATTAATCTCATTAGATTTTGTATGTTCAACTAAAGTTGATAATTCCGAAGTCTCAGATGTCGAATAGATGCATGACATGGGCACCTTGGATGAGCAAGACTAAATTTGGATTGCAACTTGGAAATTCAAAATACCTTCTTGTGAATGTTCCCGATCACTGTGAAGCATTCTTCCATAGTCTTACAATGCAAAAAGTATGAAATTTCCTTTTTAAGCAAGAATCGAAATCATTTCCTGAATATACGTGATACTTATAACAACATTCCACGCTTTCGGAGAGATACTGCAGGTGTCTCAATGTCCAGGAAGAAGTCTCAAATCCTTGGCCCTGCGTTTTCCCAATGAAAAGACCTTCATTAAATTAGCTAGAATATGCGGTATTCTGTGATGTTCCGCCCCGCCTATTCAATTACCAAAAATCCTTAGTGCAATATACTTCAGATTGAATCGACGTCGCAAATCCTGAGCTTTTTGTATGCTGTTCACAAAAACCACTGCTACATGGATTTGAATAAGCTCACTTGAATTGTGTTGCTTCAAAATTAAAAGAAGAATTCTCAAATCAAAGGTTCTTCTTCTTCACCATAGAAATTCCTTACTACATGTATGGCAATTTCTAAAAAAGTCTGAAATGCTGGGCTCCTTTTCGCCTTATTCTCTATGTATGAATCCAAAATTACAGGTATTCCAAATTTGAAGAGGAATTCTCAAGTATTGGGCTTTTTCCCTTCTCTACATAATTCCTGAGTAAATGTGTCTCAGAATGGCACATCCATTGAATTCATTGGAGCCATGACAATCTTCTTGAGAAGGGGCTTATAAAGAGAAAAAAATCCCAAGACTTGAGAATGTGTACCTAGATTTTCAGCATATATAGTACAGAAATTAGACATAGAACAAGGAGGAGAACAAGAGCCCAAGAGCACAATTATTTTCTGGAGCCCAAAGCTACCAATAACTCACGAAGCAGGAACGGAATAATTAGAGGTCTCTTCTCCACATGGAAGAAGATTAAAGAGATCTGCAGTTGACTTGAGAAGAGGACGCTCCAGTTCCTTGCAGGTGTGTCTTCTGATCCCGTAGAAGTTCAATAGAATCAGCCGGAGCTTGAGCTCCGTGCTTCTGGTTAAGATACCTTTCATTTTTGCATTTCAAGGAAATGTTCCTTATTTTGCAGAATGTGCTACGTTTAAGGCCATGTGTATAATCAAGCCTATGTTATTTAGAAACTACACCTGTTTTCCTTCAATAAAAAATACAACAGCAGCCCTGTTGATATTGTACACTAGCCAACAAACATGTATAAGGCCGACAAGAAATTTGCTCTCGAACATCGGTTCTGAGATTTGTCTTAAAATAAGTGAGGCAAACCTATAAACAATATATGTTAAAGAAAGTAGATGGTTTTTCCATAAGGAAATCTGAATACCATACGTCCACTTGGGTTATATAGGTCAGATAACTTTATAACTTCAAGGTACTTTAAAGATTTCCATCTGGAAATGGTATTTGGTTGGCCCCACTCAATTTCATGCATTTTATTTCTATAACCTGAGAACAGATATGAGTAAATTATTACAAGGTATATCTGCTTGACTTAGAAGACTTGAACCGGTGTTTCGCAACACAGGGCCTGTTTTGAAACAAGTGGGAATACCATGACACCGCTGAACCACTGAAACATTGGACCATTAAACCATTGAACTTTGTCCCTACAGAAATCCATTGAACCATTGAATCAAAACCATTAAAACATTAAACCACTAAACCAATCAACCATTAAACATCTAAACCACCAAACCGATGGTTTTCCCCATATGGAAATCCAATGAAACCATTCAACCATTCAACCAATGGCTTTCCCCATATGGAATACCCAGTGAACCATTGATCCAACACAACCCGATGTTTCGAAACACGCGACTTTGTATCTATAAAGCATACGAAACGCACAACATCATATTGACAATGCGTCTTGTACAATGAAATACATGTTGTATAGCAGAAAGCGCACGACATGTAGGCGGGGGCATATCCTTGTACCCATACATATATATATATATGTCTACACACACACACACTAGGGTTTAGGGTTTAGGGTTCTACAAAAAAACGTAGGACTTAGGGGATTATTACACCAACAGGTAGAGAATCATACATGGACACTGGGAATATATCAGGTGTTTCAGGGTATCCGCTATGGCAGCCAGGTAGGTGAGATGAGGGTTGGCGAGGTTGGGCCCCCTTTCCCCTATGGTGACCTTTAGTTGGTAGGGGCCCAACTCATTATCATGAAAGCGTGAAATTTTTGCCTAGGGAATTCGGTGACTTGGTAGGTCCTTGTTTCAAGGACGCTACTGCATCCTGCCAAACACTACCTTCGCTGCCACTGGACTAGATTCATGGCTGCCACGAGAAATGTAATTCATGACAAGCTCTCCGACAGAGATTATCAATACAGTTTATAGCCTTTATAGCCGTCTTATGCTGCTATTGACCGTCTCCATTAGGAATGCGAATTCTGCAATACGTGAAAACAAGCTGATGGCAAAATCGATTTGTCTTTGGCCTTCGCCACTGTGGTCAGGAACGCAAAACAAAAAACCTCCGCCTTCGTGGTGTGCATCTCAGAGGGCAGGTCATTCAGAGTTTACTGTCTAGGGGTTAGATGTGGGAGTTTCTTAACATCTCTTCTGTGCAGTTCCCAGTACGGATGTGTGTGATCTCCATACATCTCTACATCTTAGGGTCCTTGAAGGGCGCCAATTTGAGAAACTCTAAACTCCAATCCCAAAAAATTCAAATCCTAACTCGCAAATATCCCTGCAAATCCATATGAGCCATTGTCTAAACTCCTAGTATCCCCCTTACTAACCCCTATAGTAGTTCCCTATATAATCCCCTATATAACCCCCCTCTTATGAGTTTCGACTATAGCTCATATATCTTCTAATAATGTCTCTCTGAGGGGTGCCTTTCAGAGACCCTCCGTGTCAAGTCTTAGAACTTCCAGTGTAAGGTTAAGATGGGTTTTCTCAAAATAGGAGTACCTTAGTTTACCAAGAAATTAGGTGGGGAAGGTATCTGTACGAAGGATGATAGAAGGACCATATCGCTGTTCTTTGCCAAGTTCGAGAGAGTGCACCAGAAGCGATTTTCATCCCGTGCCTGTTTAGTTTAGAGCACGCTTGAAATTGGAAGAGACAGTCGTTTTCACAAACAGGGGGAACACCAATATAGACCCCCAAATAGTAGAATCTTCATTGTGGGGGCACCCCTGATGTTTGGAACCCCCCAAAACTGGAAATCTTGAACTCTGTTGCTTCGATATCGGTACTTGATTCATAGGGTTTTGCCTTCAGTGAATGCACAGCTTGCATGCATATATAAAGGCATCCGCGTTAGGGGCCCTAAGTTTAGGGCGCGTGCTTGTGGCCCATGCTTCCGCCCATGATCCAACTGAAGACTTCTCGAATGGACGAAGCTTCAGGTGAGGTCCCAGGGTGTCTTTACTTACTTGTTCTTAGTAGGGAATATGGAGTTATAATATACACAACTTATGTAGGGATTATATTCCCTTATTCCCTGCGAAGAACCAGGAAGTTGACCTTGAAGATTCAGCTTCGATCGTCCAACTAACGCAGATTGTCCAGTACCATTGCTTGGCTGGCGCTCTTCATGGCCAGGGTTTTGTATTTTCTACAGCTGTGTGCATGCATATTGCTAGGAAGTAAGGATTTCATGAACGGAGATCTGATGCGGGTGCACCTCATGCCTTGAGGGCTGAACACCTCGAGCTTGGGCATAGGGGTTTAGGGTTTTAGGGGGGTGGGGGATGCAAGTTTAGGAGTTTGGGAGTTTGGGATCTCATGCACGTCGGTGGCTAAAATCTGTGCATGTTTCAAATACGGTTTTTTGTTGCAGACTCCGAGCCTGTAACGCACAAGTGTGCTTCACCTCTAAGGACCTCTTGCTGATACTGCTGAAGCTGTCTGCACAACGCACCCCCGCAGGCAAGCAGCTCAGGTGTAGCCCGGGAGCTCTACAGACTCAACCAAGACTTGTCTCCCGGCTATTTCTTGGCCTGCCGCTGCCTCCTCGGGTGCTTTAGACTGACCTAGCAGTCTACTGCCGACGCCGGTGGTCCAGCTCTGTTTTGTAGAAATGCCCTGCTCCTGCTCGGTGGCCACGTGTTCCTAGGATTTGTCCCATTTTATAGTATGCCTAGCATTAGCGGCTACTGCTATACGCAGACTACATTCAGCTTAGGCCTACACTTGTACCAACTTCGTGCTTACTACGCCGGGGTCTCTCGACCCGCTTGCGCCACCCAGCCGTCAAAATGTCAATAGGGAGCCGGGGCCCAACCGCGCACAAATCTTCTGGTGTGAGGGTATGCCCACCCGCGGTTGATCTAGATGCTGTTTGGTAATACTAATGAGAATAATGGAAATGGCAATTGTAAAAGCAATATTAATAGTGTGCAAAAATATTCAGAGTTGGAGGAGGAGTAGTACTAGGAGCAGTATCAGTAGTAGTAGTAGTAGTAGTAGCAGCAGCAGCAGCAGCAGTAGCAGTAGAAGTAGAAGTAGAAGTAGAAAAGTAGAACGGTCAGTACAGGTACAAATGCAGTCGTAGTCGTTTGAAGCCAAGCTCTTGGTTTTGTGGTAGTTCGGTGCGCGCCGGGCCCAGCTCCGATAGTCTCACTCTGAAGGGTCACTGCCACGACAGGGTCCTGCTCGCTTTTGAGTAGTAACACAGTAATGGCCATCACTTGACCTTGACTGCAGAGCTTGTAATTAGTAGTGGTGTCGGAAATAATTAAGTTTCAAAGAGTTATGGAGCAGAGATGGTTGAAACACGCAGCTTTCAAGCACCGCAACTTGGGCAAGAAGGGGCATGGGCTGCTACCCTTAGCACTCTTGTATACCCTAAGCCCTAAACCCTTAGCCCTAAACCCTAAACTAATATTCCCCTTTCATGGTACCCCTAAGTATATTTATTCAGACAACCACATTGCCCTTGTGTGCCTTGATCAGTGGATGTCTGGCGGATCCAAGTGAAGGCAGGGACAGCGCGAGTGCCCCAATGTTGTCAAGTGAAAAGGCCAAGCTCCGGATCCCATATCCTAAGTGGTTATATAGGGATAATGGAAAAGAACATGGAAACGACTATTTCAGGTTTGGTCTAGGGTTTATTGTTTAGGGTAGGGATAATGGAAAGGAAAATGGAAACTACCATATTATGTAGGTGTTATATGGGGGTTATATAAAGGTGTTATATACAGGGAGTTCATTTTATCTAAGTGCGGGGGGGGGGGGTTGTTCTAAAGGTCTTTGTAAAGAAGGGACCATTGGGAATACATTTCCTTAAAAGGGGATCCTGACCAAAAAGGCCGCCTACCTTATGGCCACTTCGGGGACTGGTATTATGAGCAACAGCCAAGTCTTTATCCCGCAGCCCTGAACATTTCAAGCATTGATCCTAAGCCAATAAGGGCTTGAGCCGTACCATCCAACACGAGGATGCGCTGCATGCTTGCTAAGATGTATGCTCGGAGGTAACCCTAAACCCTAAACCCAGGACCGTTAAAGGTGGATGTGAGGTCCCTGTCATGTTTCAGAGCCAAAGCCCACGTCCTCTGTGTACACGAGACGTACTGGTGTTGGCTCAAATATCTAAGTGGTAGTTTCCCAAAATTAAGGTACCCCAATATAAGCCTCAATATACTATAGACCTTATTATAGGGACCCCCAAAAAGGACCCCTAATTTTGGGGAACCCCCAAGTAGGGAAGGATTGCCGTTAGAATGACTTAGAATCCCCTTAGAACATCTTAAGATCTCCTTAGAATGACTCTGATGTAAATCGCCTTGAAATATTTGAAAACTTCTTCGGAGTATTTACATGGTCCCTAGGAACCCTAACGAAGGCTCCCCCATTTTGAGACCGCCATCACTATCCTGGCGATTTCAATTTAATGTACACCCCTGATTAATAAACCCCCTCCCCTTAATAGGAATTAAAACGGGGATCCTAACATGAAGGCCCTTAAAAGGAGGGGCGGCTATTCATTAGGGGTCTACATTAGGGTTTTGGGCTTTGGAGGGGTCTATCGGAGCATCTAAAACGGTTGCCTGTCTGTGCCCGTTGACCTGAAGGTGTTATTCCAATCCATTAAGCCCCGCACATAGGGTGGATGCCAGGAATCAGGCAATCGATTTATGGTTTAGGGTCTGGATGCAGTTGTGGGGCCTTGTTGTTACAAGGCAATGATACAGGAATGAGCCAAAGAATCATGTGGGTAATTCTCAAAATGATGGGCCCCGTTTGGTCATGAAGTTTATGCGGCACCTCCTATTTAGGCCCAATTAGGGGTACCAACATGGGACCCTAGTTTTGGGAACTGCCCATGAACGGGGGCGCATCAGGCAATCGTTTGAAGGTGTCTGAAGGCTGGTGGTCCTCGTGGAGATGAACGTCCTAAGCTTCACCGCAACACGGAAGTTTTTCAAGATCACCCTAAACCTGAAACTCCTACACCTAAACCCTCTGTATAGAGTCCTTCTTGGGGTTCAGGCTTCAAGGACCCGGATGTCTCTGCAACCCCTACATACCCCTGGAAGTCCTCACGCATATTTGGCGAAGCCCACATCTCGAGTCCCTAATCCCTAAGCCCCATGTAACCCTACACATCCTGTGCTGCAACCTCTTTCTTACGGGCCCCCTAAACCCTCAACCCAAACTGCATTTCGAGAAACCTCCGCGCCGCTCAAAATCTTCGTGCCCACGCAGCCGTGTTCTTGGGATAACCCGGGCCGCGCGCTAGGAGGCAAGGCTTGGGATTAGGGTTTATAGTTTAGAGTGCGAAGCTTGGGGCTTGGGGTTTTGGGGCTGAGGTCTTAATACTTAAGGTTTACAGCTTACATAGGGCTCAGGGGTCAGGGTTGGGACATTCGGGCCCAGGGTTGAAGGTTCGGGGTTTGGAGCTTGAAAAGTGAGGGGGGCATAAGGTCTACACCGGGACCATGTAGCTGCAAGCTTTTGGCAGCCTCAGACAAAACTTTGTGACGTAACATGGCCAAACCCTAGGAATATGGCGGTGCTATAGCATGCCTGAGGTCGTGCTGGTTTTTGTCCATCAACAGCTTTGCTCTTTGGGGAATGTGGTCCTCCAGACAGACGTGACGAGTAGCAGAGGTCTGTGAGGCTTTAGGAGTTCTCATTTAGGGTTTGGGTTTAGGGTTTAGGGTTTAGGGTTTGCAAGCTGTGTGCCTCTCGGCAAAGTGTTCCCGATGAGTCCTGTCACCCCAATTCAAGAGACATGGCGTTGATGCCTATTATAGTAGTTTCCATTACTCCAATATTATCCCTATATGACCCCTATATAGCCCCAGTATTGTTGTTATAGTCCTCCCTCAGACGAACGTGGAATCCAGAAAACCTCTCAAAAGGACAGTATTCTACAAACAGCCCCTCAGAAGGTTCGATGTTAGTTTGGGGGAGTGTGGCTGTGATATGAGCCATAGTCTAGTTTCCTTCCAGGGGGCTTACATAGGGGACTGATTCTGCAGAGGAGTATTATAGGGCAGGATACCAGACTGTAGCTCATATGAGCTGTGATGAGCTGATCTTGGATCGTAGCGCATCCTGATTTTTCAGGAAGCTTACTTCCCTATGGATTACAAATGGGGTCCCCCCATTTGTGGGAGTTACCATATTCTGAGCTATAGTTGGTCCCGGTATATAATCCCCTATATAACCCTTTTAAGGAGTTTAGACTCAAACCCTAGACCCTTTATATACCCCAAACCTTAAACCCTATATAACTGCCTTTACGGAGTTCTGACTTTGGCTAGTCTGTATCATAGGAATGCATCTTAAGTAAAACTGGCTTCTCAGACATGACCCACGCGTCTCATCTAACTTCAGCGCAGCATGGTAAGATCCTCACAAAGATAGGGTTTAGGGTTAGGGTTTAGGGTTAGGGTTTAGGGCTTAGGGTTTAGGGCGTAGGGTACAGGGCTTAGGTTTTAGAGCTTAGGTCGTAGAGCGCAGGGTCTAGACCATAGGATAGGGTTTCGGGTTAAGGTTTAGTGTTCAGGGCAGGGTTTGGCCCACTGCGCTGCCAAGCTGCTTCCACCAAAAAGAGGCAGAGCGCTCCTGCCCCGAATCTCAGAACCCGAAAGGGCCCAAAGTCCCCAGAAGCAAAACTCTCATCTGGGTGTGGCTCAACATACTCAAAATCCGCACAGATTCGCAACAGGGACCCCCCTGCATGTTCAGAAGTTCTCAACCCCTCAAGCACAAAATCCCAAAACCCTAAACCCTAAACCCAGACCCCAATGCCTAAACCCTCCCTAAACCCTAAACCCTAAACGTGTCTCAGGCCATGAATTCGCTGCAGGCCACTGCCCAGGGCAAATGTTGTGCCATGAAGTGGAGCTGGGAGTTTCCACATGAGCCATCGTCTAAATTCCTTAAAGGGGTTATATAAGGGATTGTATAGGGGACTACGAAAGGGCTTATTAAGGGGGATACTCGGAGTTTAGACTATAGCTCACATATAGGGGGACCCCTTAAAAGTTACCCATAGCGTAGGGGGACCCCTTAACAGTTACCCATAATGTAGGGAAATATTATGAAAACCCTAAATCCTAGACCCCAAAGATAACCTTAATTTCTGTGAACCCTCAGTTCTCTCTGCTTTCATGGGGCTACTATGGTCCCACAAGTTTCCAGAGCCCCCAAACTAAGGGTCCTTTTAGACAGGATAGTAGTTCTGATCATTCCGTAGTATAGGCTTGGGGTTTAGGGTTTAGGGGTTTAGGTTTTAGGGTAGGCGGATTTCAAAATTGTGGTCATTCTGCGGACACACTACCTTGGAGGCTCCGGACACTTCGTCAGGAGGATGGGGTTTATCAGAAAAAGGAGACTTGCAACGCCAGTTGTTACCTAGGTGTAACCTGCTGACGAAGTCCCCTGAACTTTTACTTTAAACATCTACGCCAGTACTCATACCGCAGGCAGCATCGTGTGACCCTAAACCCTAAATCCTAAGCCCTAAACCCCGAACCCCAAACCCCAACCAACAAATTTTGCGTGGCCTGGCTGCAGCTGCTCAAGCTAAGGTCGTTGGAAGATCTGTTGATAATCTCGACCCACATGGGCCATAGTCTAAACTCCTGTAAAGGGGGGTCATATAGGGGATTATATAGGCGACTACTATAAGGGTTGTTAAGGGAGATTTAGTTTAGATTATAGCACACATGGCAGGATCTCACGAACATTGGGGTTTTAAGAGCCTAACGACTCACCAAAATTGTTCCTGCAATGCCAATGCAGTTTTAGCGGCAACAAGCACCACAACTTTTTCAGCATATCTGGTTGCTTGCGGCACCTTATTTTGAGCCGTTCCTTGCGTCATCGGAAGCCAAGAGCAAGACCACGCTACAGCTCTCTGGCTCTGAACAAGCCACCAACAACCACCAAGGAGTAGGTGTAGGGTTTAGGGCTGGACGTACATCAACCGGCTGAGAATCCAAGAGGTTTAGGTTCCGGGTCCAGGGTTTCGGGTTTAGGGGGCTTAGGTTTTAGGGCTAGCAGCCCTCGTAGAACTTCACAAAGTGACTCGTCTTGCGCACTGCTTCCATGGACTACCGCTCGCCGCCCCCTTGCGAGGCTGCTTGCCATTCTGGACACATCTCGGGTTTGGTAATAATCTGGTTCAGGCTTTAAGGTTTCAGGGTTTGCGGGGGGACATAGTGGGACTACAAAGCCATTCTGGGGCTCCCTTCTAAGGATTCCAGTTTTTTTGCCTCTCCCTACTTGCAGGTTTCAGGGTAGTTCTAGCCGATCCTAGCACAATTCTAACTGGCATGTATAACCCAACTGCAAGCCCGCTAAGCGCTTGAAATTAGACAGTTACAGGTACCAGTTACAATATCTAGTCCCCCTTGAGTAGATAGAATATGGGGTATATGGGGATGTTATTATGATATACCCAAAGCCTTTTTCTATCTGCTTAAGCGGGACTAGAACTCGAAGTTTTAGGGTTTAGTGCTTGGGACGTTTCAGAAAATCTCCAGGAGCCTTCTCCTAGAACATAGCCTTATGCCCCTGGGCGCCAAACCTCTGGCGACAGAAATGGCCAGTAGAAGGTCGCAACAGTTTCTTCATTCAACATCAAAAAATAGGTCTGAATAGGTGCAAGCAACATTCCTTCACAGTCCTTCTGGAACTACAGTGCGCGAAATAACTCAGAGGCCGCTGGACAGACGAACTTCGACAGGAGAATTTCTCCTGAAGTCTATAGGGGCTTTGTTTTTTTTAAAAACAATTTTGGTTACCATAATCCCAATAACCACCAAAAATCGAGTTTTTGGCGGTTCTGAGGCTAAGTTTCGGCTGTAGAAGGGAGCTCTGCCTAGGAATTGTACGAAAGCTTGATATGCAGAAAGACAAGAGCATGCCCAAGCTGATTTACTCCATAGTCTAAACTCCTAGTATCCTCCTGAGTAACCTCCATAATACTCCCCTATGTAATCCCCTATGTAGCCCCGTCTAAGGATTTTAGACTATAGCTCATATGCTCAGAGGCATGGGAGAACGTCACCAGCACTGTGCAGAACTGGCTGTATCGCACGTCAACGGTGCGGTGCGGCTGCGGGACATGGGACAATGATCCGAGGTGGGGCAAGCTGCAGTTAAACCAGGAAATCTGAAACCCTAAACCCTAAACCCTTTTAGGGTTTTGGGTTTAGGGTGTGTGAGTTCAAGATCTAGGGTGGGATAGCCCTGGGGAACCCGACCAGGCCAGGTGGGATGCCTGCAATTACCCATATGCCTGTAAAAAATCATGTGAGCTATAGTCTAAACTCCTTAAAGGGGGTTATATAGGGGATTATATAGGGGATTACGATAGGGCTTATTAAGGGGGATACTAGGAGTTTAGACAATGGCTCATGTTCACAATTCCAGGGAACACTCAAAGAAAAATACTTGTTTCCATATGCCTGTAAACATCATGCTCACAATTCAAGGGCCGCTTGAGGGTGATACTTGTAGGGACTGGAGGACTCGTAGTAGCTTCTGTTCTCCCGCAAACTGTGAAAGTCGCCACTAAGGGTCTACATTAAACCCTAAAACCTAAATAGTAGTTTCCATTTTCTTTTCCATTATCCCTATATAAACCCCAGTATATTCCCTATAACCCCTATAAAACCCATCATAGTAGCTTCCATTTTCTTTTCCATTATCCCTATATAAACCCCGTATATCCCTTTGGGCGACTGGTCACCAACAAGGCTACTCCCATGGCTAGGCCCTGCAGGACACTGTTTTCCCGAGCCTTCTTGCCGCTGATGTTCATCTCGGCCTGCGTGGCCCTGCTGCTAGTCCCGAAGGACACTTCCAGCTGAATTGGAGGTTCAGGTTAGTTAGAACCCAATTAAGAGTGGTAGTTACAAGTCAATCATAGGCCCGCTGAATCCTCTAACATGCTTATCGTTAGGTTTTGAATGCCAGTTTCAATGAGGTTATAACTATCCTGAAGCTGCAAGTGGGGGTGTTTGTAGCAGAGGTGGTGTCACGCTTAGCAGCCGGATCGCGCAGGACTTTGTGTTTGATGATCAAGCACGAGATTCGTGTAAGTATTTTTGTTGGAGGGTGGGGCACCAATAGCGGCGGAAGCATTGTAGGAAAAGTGTTCATGGAGATCCGATTTGCTTGTGCTGCTCCTCGGGTCACGAATTGAACATTTGATGTGTACTTGTTGAGATGATAGTCGATTGAACAGTGCTCGGCTATGTCAAAGGCTTCTATGGCGATGCGCAGTTGCGCTCCTAACCCTGAACCGTAAACCTCAGATCGGTTGAATTGAAGAGGACTCGGACGACAACGATGTGTCCACTGTCCCCGGGCATGCAAAGAGCGTAATTACTTTTCCTATCACGATTACTATTCCTATTGAATGGAGGGGTTAGCTGAAACCTCCTCCCTTCTACTCCCGCAGAAGGGTGTTTCAAAAATGGTTTACTTGTTTTCGGAGTAGTGAGGCAGCGGGGATAGTAGGCCACTCCAAGAACCATGTGGGTTTCCCCAAATCAGGGGTATCTTTAAAGGGGTTTATGGGGGATATATACGGGTTATATAGGGATATATAGGGACATATAAGGTTTAGGGTTTAGGGATGAGGGTCATGAGGGTTTAGGGTTTCCCAAAATTCAGGGTAAATTTTGGGGGTCCCTATAGTTAGGATTTTAATCTGGGGGTCTATATTGGGGTCCCATTATTTTGGGAAACTACCATGTATAGCCTTCATATGATCCTAATATTACCCAAAGTCTGGCTCGCTTTTCCGTAGGCGGGTCTACGGCTGCATTTGGACCCGCAGCC
>CAJNIZ010015091.1:19009-52219 GCA_905231905.1 Symbiodinium pilosum
ATATTAAGAACTACCCCTACATTTATAAAATCCCGGGCCCGGAACACAATTGTAATAACCCCCACAATTATATCCCCCAAACGCGTAATATTTGTCGGGACAAGGATTTCAATTAAATTTCAATTAACTCTAATAGGCTTTCTAACGTACATTTCTGGCATTATTATTACGGGGGTCTCCCGGGACGGAGATAGATCATTCAAGGGGGGGTGTGGGGGGGGGGGCCCCTTTTATTAATACGAAGTGAACATTATTCTGATTATTCTCACGATTATTACTATTCTTACCGGCTTGTGCCTAAGCAACTCCAGGATCTTGGCCAAGCCGCGCATAGCTGTTCAGGCAGCCGTCTGTGCTGCTGACCATGTCAAAGCGCTTGGCCCAGTCCTTCCTCGGTGGCAGCAAGCAGCATTGCGCAGCGAGGTCTTCTACAGCAGCACATGGGGGTTTCCCAAAATTAGGGTACCCTTTTGGGGGTCCCTATTAAGGACTATACCACATCTCCCAACCTCTGCATCTCGCGTCAACAACGAGGAGGTACTGCACACACAGCGGCTTTGAGCCAAGCTGCACCAGCTTGCCCAACCTGGGACAGGAAAAAGATTAAACTGCACATTGCGGTCACATCCAGACAAGCGCAGCTCTTGCATACCGCAGTGACACGTATCGACGAAATGCAGCGCAAATCCTAAAAATCCCACCTGCGCAAATTCTGCATGCTCTGATCCAGCATCCATTTTGAGCCTAATCCTGAGCCTCCTCACCGGGACTCCAATGGTGACCCCAGGGCAACAGGTGGCTTCCGTAAGTGCAGGGCCAAACATGGACCCCCGTAGTGGTTCCTATCGCATGGACTCCTAAAATTCAGAGGGGGTCCGCAACTTCTGGAAACTCTGGCGGAGGCAGGCGCAGCGCTGAAGCAGGAATAATTCAGCCGAACCCACGTTGAAACTCGATGATCGCACCGGCAGTAGCATTCCAGCAGTTTGGAGTTTCGGACACCCAGCTCCTTGGTCTGTCGCATTCCGGGCTAGATTGGCTCAGGGCTTTAGCGTCCCGTTTAATGAAGGTTGCAAGTCGGGTTGTGGGGATTGCCCGCTGCATGGCTTTATATTGGCGATCCTGTCTTAGCATGTCACCCTGAACCCTCAACCCTAAGCCCTGAAAGCCCTATATACCCATATTTTGGTAACGTAAGTTCCTTAACAGCAAACCAGGGACCTACGATGGCGCTCATCTGCCACTGCTTGATGCTTTGTTGGTTGCTAGGTGGACCTCACACCCAGTAATAGGGACTATAAGGGAGAATGGCGATTCGTTTAGGGTCCTCTCATTTTCCTCTTATGCCGCCATCGCAGGGCAAGGTGCCCCCCGTAAACTCTGAATAGTAGTATCCGTTTCCTTTTCCATCATCCCTATATATCCCTTAGCCGTTTTGCATGTGGACTCTGAGTTGCAGGCCGCAAACACCACAACTCAGGACAGCTGCGCGAGATGCCATGAGTATTCCAACCACTTCGCTGGACACACTTCAAACAGAAGCACAACTTGAAAATTAGACGAGATAAGCTGATGCCAATTCAGCATCTGAGGCAAGTATGCATCAAGGAGGCTCTGATCAAGGAGGATGCTCATACTGCAGAAAGAACACAACATCCCTAAGCCGTCAACCCTCAATCCTTAAACCCTTTCAGACCCTATTCCCTGAACACTCAACGCTAAACCCTAAACTAGAGGTTTCCACCTAAGTTCTCCATGAGCAGGCAGGCGACGTTATGCATGCAGAAGTCAACCTGCCAGCAACGCTCCTTTCTGACTTTTCTAAAGACATGCGCTTCCCCTCAGGTGACCATTTGGTGTTTCCCATCTCATACTCCATTGCGGGGTAATATCCCTCTATTTCTTGATGCGCGTACACCCTAAACCCTAAACCCTAAAACCCTAAAACCCTAAACCCAAACCTTAAACCCTAAATCCTAAACCCTAAAACTCTAAACCTTAAACCCTAAATCTTAAACCATGTCATGTGCTTCAGTTTGCATCCTGTGCGGGTTGAGTCGATGCAGGCCGCCTCCATTTGGCTTTCAGGATCGGTGAACTTGACCAGGGGCGTTGACGACCTCAGGGCTTGGTCACTCAGTTTGTTCCAGGACAGCTTCCAGAAGTGTATATTGGGGTTATATGGGGAGAATGGAAAAGAAAATGGAAACTACTATAGTATATCGGGGTTGTATGGGATAATGGAAAAGAAAATAGAAACTACTATAGTACATTGGGGTTATATCAGGAGAATGGAAAACAAAATGGAAACTGCTATGCTCCGGGACAGCTCGCGGCAGGAGACCCCGCTGTGCCTTCTCTGCCCTGCGCCAAAAAAAAACTGCTAGCCTAGATTTCTCCTGTTTGGGCGTGTACTTAACCTTTTGGGCTGTGTGTCCATGAACCGCCTTAGATTTCCTGATATAACCCTAAGATACTATAGTAGTTTCCATTTTCTTTTCCATTACCCCTATAGAACCCCAATATACTGTAGTAGCTTCCATGTTCTTTTCCATTATCCCGATATAACCCCAAATACTATAGTATTTTCCATTTTCTTTTCCATAATCCCCATATAACCCCAATATACTATGTGACTTGATATGAAACACTAAACTCTGGCTGGGGTGGATCATGGATCCTCCTTACTGGGATCGCTGCGAGAACACCTTTGTGACATTCTGGTAGCCTTGCTCCTGGAACCCAAAAAGCAGCTTGAGGCGTGGTAGGGGCAGGTGGATGCAGGTGGGGCAGAGGAGTGGGCTGGGTCTACCAGGGGTTATATTATTGGGATAAGGGAAAAGAACATGGAAACTACTATAATGGGTTACATAGGCACTACTGTAAGGACCCATGCTTCAAGGTGAGCCGTCCAAGAGCAGAAAATACTTGGACATCTCAAATGAAGGTGGCTCTAGCCTATGGTCGCGTGTACAAACCATCCCTGAAGGCAGTATGCCTGAAGGCAGTCCTTCAGGGCCTGCCACACGGATGCCAGGGTGGATATAATTCCTGGTCAGAACACCGTTATTGGAAAACATGTTTCCGAGGCTAGAGTCAGAAGGTAAACAAGTTCCAGACAGATGGTCTTTTGACTCGAGCACATTCAGTGCATCAGCGCACTGCACAGCTTGATGAACAGTTCAGGCCCAGCTCATCTGTGACAAACAACAACGCATTGGTTGCATCATAGCTGTTTCACAGTGCGGTCGCGTCGCTTCCGTTCTCCAGGTCTCCAGTATACCTGCGACCCGAAAGCGTCGTCTTCACTTGAGGAAGGCAGAGGACCCCTAAATAATGTTTAACTCGCACACAACGGCAAAGACGAATAGGTGGCGTATCCTTTGCCCGCAGCAACGGAGCCGAGAGATTGCTCTCGACATCTCTAGCTAAGGATGACCCTAGACTAATTTCAGAAGATGAGGGCCTTCAGTAAGCTCTCTTGACTTAGTAAGTCTACTTTTCAGCAGAGGTTATGGGGTTTAACTTTAACGCTTATCTCCCTTGATCCCAAACCCTAAGCCCCCATCCCTAAATCCTAAAGACCCGCACCCTCAATTCCTAATCTCCAAACCCTAAACCTCAATCACCTGCGGCCGGGGTGCGTGGCATCCAGATCAGACCTTGCGGACTTGAAGCTCGTCGCGCACGAGCCGAAGACCTTCACTTCCTGGGATCGCAGTTATAGTCCCCCTTAAGTAGATAGAATATGGCTTTGGGTAGATTATAATAAGATCCCCATATACCCCATATTCTATCTTTTTAAGGGGGACTATAGGGTTTAATCTGTTTTCTAGGTTTAATAGGTTTCAGGGTTCACGGATCAGGGTTTAGGGTTTTAGGCTTTGGGATTTGAGGTCCGGAGATTCGGGCAGGGAAATAGGTTGGATATGATTGGATGCTGTAGGAGGTTTCGGGTTTAGGATTTCAAGGCGTCTGATGTGCATGCGGGAGGGGACGGTGTTGTCTTTATTGTGATGAACGTATGAGGAGGAACAGGAGTGCTTTTCATTCTGGGAAGGTTGCGTAGCTGCATGTTGCAACAGTTTCTACGCCGAAAGTTATGGGAACGAATCTGGCCGGCAGTGATAAAGCTGTCTTCCTGCTGCTAAACACGCCTCAGATATCACTTAGACGGACCTACAGTGGGCTTGATGGTCTCTTCGGCGGCTCTAATGAGGATCCTGAAGCAATTAGTTGGGAAGGTGCAACGAGCCTTGCCACCCTCGTAGCTAGCAGCCCTGCAGGGACCCAAACAATGACATCATATGGGGCTGTCTCAGGGAGGGGGTACCCTTGGTGTCCTTGGAGAGATTCGAAATACACGAATGGGGGATTCCTGGCTAGACCCAGGAAAACATGAAGAATTCCGCAAGTCAGACAGAAGACATGACAGGCAGAAAAGCAGTGAGCATCGTGGCCGGCAACTGTAGCCACTACGAAAAAGGGTTCTGGATAACAGCTGCTGCTTTCTGTTGGCGTTGTCCTTTGTCTGCGAATGTCTGCTGCGAGCGGCGTGCTAACATAGCGCCTTAGGTCACTGGAGCGGCCTGTGTGAGAGGTAGGTGGAGGAAATCTTGCACCCAACAAGTTACTAGATTTCGGAATGATACGTGATACTGACGGATAGGACCCTGGATTTGTGAACACCAATGCCGGCTGCAACTGGGTCTCTCCCTGGTGCTCGTTCTTCTTCAGAATCGCCTCACAAGGAAAACTACTGGTGGTTAGTAGGGAACGAGGCAATATATACTACAGGGATTGTATTCCCTTATTCCCTACTAACCACCACCGAGCTCCAGTTTTGGGTAGCTTCTATTATTTTGCTTGTTGCATTGTGAGGAATAAGTTTCCGAATTATACATCATTATCCCTAAAGGGCCCCATTATTGGGGGCTATAATCATATCCCAAGGCCATGATTTGTAGTTTTGATTGCTTCTACTACACTGCTCCAACGTGAATATTCTTCTTCGCATTGCCGGCTTGAGGTTGATACACGTCACATCTGGACTTTGTCTCAAAACTGGGCTCCGACCGATCCCAATAAAGGAAACTGAGGGGGTAGAAGTGTGGTGAATCAAACGGAAGAACAAAAAAAATGGAGCTGGGAAAAGATGGGCAGAGCTTTAGCGGTTCGCAGAATCCAGCCAGAAATCTTGAGCCGCCCAACCGCCCGCCTCTAGATTGCTCCGGATTCGGAACTCCTCAGGTGCGCGGGAGGTCCACAAGATAGGAACCTACATGGATTAGACTGAGGCGGTGCAGCAATAGAGGTAGACCCTACATGTGGGAAATGTCTCAAAAGAAGGGGCCTCCGGGAATCGAGAGATATATAGGGGCTATTACAACAGTATGGTGGTCCGTATCAATGGGATTATTGGGGTCATTCCCCCTTACAGTAACTGTTACCACAATGGGTTATGAGTTATAAGAACCCCCTTAATAAGGCCCCTTTAAGGACAGTTACTAGGAGGGGGAATGACCCAAAGATTATCTTTGAGAGACAGCCCTGTACATATACCACCTACATGCGGAAAGGAAGGCTACTGTCAGCCACCAGGATGACAAGGCCGAACGCGCAGTGGCCCGTGCCAAAAAAATTCTACTTCACCCTATAAGCCCCTATATGACCGTATAAGTTTTTTTAATATATATATATATGAATATATATATATATTACCCTATAAAACCCTATATATGCGTTCCTCTTCTTCAGGCTCTGGACTCCCCCGCGGGGTGGGGAGGAGTGGGGGTTGCCGAGGCAGTACCTCAAGCCCGCGCACCCCGGTCGTTGCGTGCCAAACATAGGCTTGGCAGCATAAACTCCCACAGAGGGACCCTGCTGCAAAAATGTAACAACAGAGTACGAAATTATCGTGCCCATCTATCTGGAATCTCCTTCCAATGAGTCACTGGCATTAGCTCACGACACTGAAACTCAAAGGCATGCAAACCGTGAACAGCTTGTTGCATCTCTAAAACTGGCCAGGCATATCTTATTGTCAGGCAAGTACTCCCTGCCTCTGTTACCATATTCGTGAATATGCTTAACATGGTCACAACATGTTGCAGCAGGAGGCCCGAAAGAGAAACTACTGCAGGAGAGCATGGCCCTGAACAACATCCACGAAGCTGAGGCGCTGTTTCTGAGTGGGCACGCCTGCAGCAGCTGTTCCAACTGGAGATGGCATCAACATTAGGGCCCCTTGTGTTTTGGAAACGCAGGGGCAGTGGGGAGCTCATGTGGCATCTTAGAATCCTGCACCCAAAACACTTGTTAAGGCAATTAGGGACGCCCCTAGATGATGGGTTTTGGGTTGAGGCGGTCCTTGACCTTCCTGGAGTGGTCGAATACTTTAGGGTTCTGCGGACACACTATCGGCTAGATCAGGGAAGACATTGACTCTAGGTCTGCCAATCTACCAATGTTGGCCGATTAAATGGAAGGGTTGAAGAAAACAATCGTTCCAAGCACTTAAAACCTAAAACATCGAAGTGCAGCAGAACAGCAGAAGTACGTTGTAGCCGCCGTTCCTTCCCTTGTGCCGAGGGGCGTCCACTGTGTGCGGTGGATGTGATCTGATATCGACCTGGACCACCCGCACGAACGTCAAAACAACAGCAACTGAGAGTGGACGCCAGGCCCAGTGCCGCAAAGACGCATGAGAGTGTGTACTGTGAATTAGACTGCAAACACGAATAGCAAATATTACTCATACGATTCTGATGCCATTCTTGCTGCACATTACTTACGAGTCCTGGCAAGAAAGGGGTACATCCCTGCTGATGCAGTCCAGTCACTCATGAAGAGCCAAGATCGCCCTCAGCTAGACCAAGTAAGTCGAAAGACGTTTCCTAACCCTGTAGGTCTGCTTTCTCAGCCAAAAAAAAGGAATGTATGGTCCTTACTAATTTGGTAGTTTCTCAAAATAATGGAACCGACATAGACCCCAAAATACTCTAATCCTTATTACTGGGACCCTCAAAAAGGTACCCCTAATTTTTGGGAAACTCTCATTTAACCAACCCTAAAACCCTAAACCAAATGGAAGGCAAAAGTCTGATGCCGCTGAGTCAGGGCAGAAAGCTGCTGACTTGTTCCAGTGTCATTTCGAGGTTTCCCCAAACTTAGGGGACATAGAGGTACCCTTTTTGGGAGTCCCCATAGTAAGGACTATTATATTCTGGGGTCCATGTTGGCGTTCCCTTATGTTCGGACACTACCATCGGAAAACGTAAGAAGCCGAGTCTCTGTGCGGTCAGCGGCGTCTGTGCCTGTACATTACATGCACACGAGGCTGAAACTTCAGGCACCTAGCGACCCGGTCACGACAGCTTTTCTCATCAACCTTCCACAACCCTATTGGGTTAAGGTTTAGGGTTAAAGTCCCCCTTAAGTAGATAGAATATGGGGTATATGGGGGTCTTATTATAAAATACCCAAAGCCATGTTCTATCTACTTAAGGGGGACTATGAACCCTAAAGCCCTAAACCCAAAATTAATAGTCTCCATTTTTCCATTATCCCTATATAACCCCAATAGAACCCCAATATTCTATCTACTTAAGGGGGACCATAATCTTAGAGAAGCCTTCCTTCCACTAACAAAGAATGACAGGAACATCTGTGGCTGAGGAGTGGATACACTCCCGGAAACTAACATGGAAACCCAAAAAGGGCCCTATATTGAATATTAGGGTTATATTGGGGTTATATGGGGATAATGGAAAAGAAAATGGAAACTAATTTAGGGTTTAGGGCTTTAGGGTTCATAGTCCTCTAAAATGGAACTATATGGGTTTCCATGTTAGTTTGGGGGAATGTATCGTGTAGCAAAACGCTCGCTCCCTCTAAAACGTTTGACGACAGCTACTAGTATTGTTGCTGAGGGATGGGAATCAGACCCTATATGGTCCCGATATAACCCTAGTGCCCAGTTAATTTTCAATTTTCTCTTCCATTTGATTCTCCATGAATTGCAGGGTCTTTATACTGCTAATCCCAAAGCTCTAAATAGCAATGTCCATTTGCTTTTCCATCTACGAAACCCCTATGTAACCCTCATAAAACCCTGTATGTAACCCCTACAAAACCCCTATGTAACCTCCCTAAACTAAACCCAAAACTCCTATACCCTAAACCCCAGACCCCTACCTATACCCTATACCCTGAACCCCTATACCCTATACCCCTGAACCCCTATACCCTAAACCCCAGACCCCTATACCCTATACCCTAAAACCCTATACCCTAAACCCCAGACCCCTATACCCTAAACCCCAGACCCCAATACCCTATACCCCAGACCCCTATACCGCAAAGCAACTCTGAAGGCAGCCTTACTCACGGCGCTGAATTTCGCCTCCTCACTCTCCTGCAGACTTGGAGGGTCAGAGGGACTTGGTAAGTAGGTTGATAACCCCTATTCCCCGTATACTAACCCTAAGTTTTCCCCTTTGAGAAGCTACTAAGTTCACCTGACCCTCCTGCAGAGCGTCTACTTGGGACCGTTGGTTAGCTGGGAAAGAAGATGGAAACTATTATATTGGGCTAGAATGGGTTACATAGGATTTTGGGTGGCTTAAGGTTTAGGAATGCAAAAGAAAATGGAAACTACAATCATGGGTTAAAGAGGGACTACTAGAAGGATTCATTCCCTCATTCCTAGCTAACCCAGTAAGCTACTTGGAACCCTTGATCACTGATGGGCTAGGTATCTGTCTACTTCTAAAGGATTGCACCAGGGATGTAATGGGCTTGCCAAGTGAATATAAAATATTGTTGCCTACAGCAACTGTTAAGTCCCGCAAAAAAACAGGACTTCTGTGAAGGGATGAGTAGAGGCATGTTCGGGCTTTTGGGCTCCCTGCTAGGAATTCGGCAAGTGCTACAACGACGCGAAAACACCGCATTAGATAGGTGCCTTTTGTACCAAGTTCCCAAAGGAGGCGTGCTTCAGAATTCTCCTTCATGTTGGCAACTGGCTGTCAATTTCTTGTATGTAGATGCCTGGATAGTCCGAGGTGCTATTTGTTAGCATTGCGCATCTTCAAAACACCCACATGGGCTATCTTAGCGACCAGAATCCAGCTCAAGATGCTGATTACAGAAAATCCTTGAGGTAGAGCCCTAGAATCCTAGAATGCTCTCCGTGCGCCTTCAAAACCCGCTAGGTCGTTTGTATTTAGAAATTAGAACCCCTACAGAACACATCAAAACACCATAGGCAATCCCAAGCCAGGCACTTGTCCGAAGGTCCTGCGTGAATCTCAAGCCATCGCGAGTCTCAAACTGTGAGGAGCCTCTGGCATGCAAACGGTCGGGGAAACAATAAAGTGCCCTTGAGCTTACCTTCCAAAAACAAACTAGAGCCTCCCTGGTAAGCCTCTGTAAAAAAGGACTGTGGTCTTTGTAGCAACAAGCTCCGCGCACAAACCGCATAGGGCTTCAAGAAAACTGCTGCATGGCTTTAACTACGGAAACTAAATACTTTCAACACAATAAATACATGGGGTTGCTGAGAAATTTGGACCGCAAATTTCTGGGGTCCTCATTATGAAGGCTCACACTGCATGTATGCCTGCAAAGTAAAGGGTATCTTGCCTTAAGAAAGCACTAACAGTCCTCACCCAACTTCCAGGCATTTCCCCAAACAGTATTTCAAAGCGCTCGAGGGTTTTTCCACTGCAGAGAGATCAGGGAAGGGTTTAGGTTTTAAGGTGGGTTTGACCTCAGTAGGGTGGGTTGAGCTCAAAGGTCTGGCTCATATGCTCTCATCCGCTGCCCAAAATAGCCAACATCCTCCACGCCTCTTAGCAAGCTTTCCACTACAAGACCGTTTTATATTCGGAGGGATGCTGATTAAAGAAGGGTCGTTGTGTTATTAGCGGGCGCGCTTATCAAAACATTCTCAGGCCAGAAAATCTTTCTTGTACAGGCAGGAGGTTGCTACTGGGAAGAAGCCATTGCCCATGTGTGACTCTCTGAAATTCTTCTGCTTGCGATGATCTAAATCTAATTTTGGCTTCCATGTCTTCGCCAGTGCCAGACTCTCACACCGAAGCAACGCTAAATGGCCTGGAGCCAGTGAGCGGCCGAATGCCGCCTGCCGCGATTGAGAACATGTCACACTACGCTGCAAAGCACTAAAGACGCATGCGTATCCCTCGAAGGTATAGAGCCCTAAAATGACAACATCTCCCGTTGCCCTCAGATATCGCAAACGCTCTAGTATGGGATACCATCTTTTCGAAGGGAGCCAGTGCCCTTATATAAGATAACAAGGCATACAGCTTGATTCGAGCCTGAGCTTCCATCTCTCTCGCAACGGCTTCTGCCTGGCGAAGCACCGTGTGCAACAAGAGAAATCATGGAACAACGGAAAAGTTCGGGGGAAAAAACCATCTGCTTACTCTCACGGAACTGCATGTTTTCCAGAAGCAAGCCCAGATTGGGCTCATCTAGCTCCATACAAAGGTGGTGGGAACTAGCGATGTTCATGTGACTGCACATAGGTAAGCACATGTGTGTGTACACACATGTACATGTATTAGTTCGGGTTTTCCGGTCTTCAGACCCAAATTTCAAAACCTGCGCTGCTCGTGTCACCGCCCTACTGGAAACTTGAACAACCTTCTGTACATTGTCAGTCACACAACTTGTGTATGGCTTCAAAAAACACCAGCATCTTGCCAGGACTTGCTGCCCAACCATGATGTCAGCCCCACTTGAAATTGCATGAAACGCTTGTAGCCCGTACTGCCCTATGTTCGGAGGGCATATGAATCACACGTTCTATATTTCCTCCAGTTTTTGCACTCTTCATGACTTGCAGTAAGCTATGATGTGCGGGTTATCAAACTCGGGGAGGCCCTTAGGCACCCTAGAGCCATGTGGGGGATATAGGGAGATCATAGGGTCTCTCCTTAGGGATTAGGGCTTAGGATTTGGGACCATTGAGGAGTAAGTTTGAGAAATTCCAAGTTACTAACCCCGTGGCCTGAGCTCTCCTGTCGGCAGGGACTCTGCTGGGATCCAGCTGCGTCGTGTACAGCGCCTCTCGTGCTGCAAAGATAAGCTTCCACATGTTTATATAGACATATAGGAGTGTACAGGGATATGGGGATATGTGGGGTTTAGAATTATCATAGCAACTTTCTTGCCCTTTAATGGGGGGAGGGGGTTCCCAAAATTAGGGGTGACTTCTTGGGGGGGCGCGAGAATAAATGGTATCGGAGTCCCCCTGTTTAGGGGACCTACAGTACCGCATAAGCAGCTGAAGCCACAGGAATCAAAGAGATGGCCATGCAAAGGTACGCCTTGAATTCAAGAAACACGACGCTGTTGATGCACGGTGTGAATATGGGTGCCTTTCTGGGGGTTCCCCGAAAAGGGTGTATAGCATTTGCGGGTCTATATCGGGGCCCCTATTGATGAAAAGTACCATATTATATCTACCATTTGAGCGAGTTATGCTCCACGCCAGACATGTATCTACCGGCTATGGGGATGCAGGGCTTGTCTTCTCTATTTCTATTTGCTTTATGCATCCGGGCAAAAATGCCTGAGTATGCCACCCTGCGAATCGAATCAGCGCAGACATTAGGCATTAGACATGCGCATGTCCATGCTTGGATTCAAACATCTCCTCAAATAACGCGCCCTTCTCGTACACAACTCATTGCAGTTCCACTCGGGCTGTGTAACATTCGTTTTGTCACTGCCCCCAGATCGTTGCACAGACCTTGAGAGGATCTAAAAATGGGATCGCCCAGGTAAACCCAGAGTAACCCCTATATCCCCCAACCATATGAGCCCTGGACTAAAGTTATATATTCCTTAAAGGTCCCCCCAAACCTCACTTTTGTCCATGACTCATATAATCTTAGGGGCTCTAATGTTTAGATCCTCTTGAGGTTCTGGATAAGGCTCCTGGCCTCGCTGTAGGTGCTGGTGACGCCAAACTGCCGCTCGTTGGCTTCAAACTGGTTCCATGGCTGGCCCTGACAACCATCTACCCACAGTTTGTGGGGGGTTTAATATACTGGTAATGTAATCGAATATGATGAGAAACATATGTATACATAATATAGTAAATCTACCTACAGTTTTGGGGCTTAGGATTTTAGGGAGATTTGGGGATTGTTTAGCGGTTGGGACTGAGGGTCCTGCAAAAGCCCTTCAGGATCCCAGGGACATACTGGGGATGACATAATACGGGGGATGCTCTGAAGGTCCTGGAAAAGAAGGGACCACTGGGAATACACAAGCAGGGAACCTACACTATGGCCCTTTGGGGACAGGCATTTTGAACAACTACCATAACTATGGAAAACTCGTAATATATAATCCATTATAGTAGTTTCCATTTTATTTTCCATTATCCCAAAATTACCCGTGACAGCCATTCGAGACAACGCTCCTCCTCCTCCGCATGATGACATAATACAGCAATAGCAGAAAAGGCCATAGCAAGATGCTAGGCTGCTGTGGCAATATTGACACTGCTCCTGTGAACTACACTGGCCTGCGGGAGCATGCAGTGAAATCCAGGCTTCTTACTGTATTCTCCTCCCCCGAACCCAACACGAAATATGGTCCCAAAAAAGCATCTAAATGGGACCCTAATTTGGGAACTAGCCATCTCCCACTGGATTGCCTGCCACTTGTCATCGAGGCAGCCGCTAATGCCAGGGGGCATGGCCTTGGCAAGCGTTTTTGAAGGGTTTGGGGCTTTGGGTTTAGGTGTCTTAGGTGGTCCCCTGAGCCCACTCTTTAGTGGCATAAGAAAGGAAATAGCTACAACTAAATCTTCAGGTCATGATCGCAGCGTGGGGGCATCACATCTTCATGTTAACTACTGTACTACATCCCGATGGGGTCGCCTCCCTGTGCGAGTGGTCCCCTCTGTAGCCATACGACGGTAGCATCTGCTCACGCCACGAGATCGCCATCTACGCTCTAAACACCTCCAGCGTAGGCGTGGGCATGCTCATGCAACAAGCTTTTCTGCAGTATCAATGGGACCTTGCACCTGGAGGTACACTTTGCAACCCCCCCCAAAAACCCACTCCTGCTCATCACAGGGACTCCATAAAACCCAGGCGAAACCTCCAAAAAGGAAGCTGAAAGCCTGCTTAGGTGTGGATCTCTCAAAACGGGAGCACCCTGGAAACCTAGGGTGCCACATAAAGTTCCCCTCCAGTGGTCGTGTATTTGTATAGAACACTATACTTGAATTCGCGGTTGACTTAGGAAGTTTACGTATCCTCAATAACCCCTGTTACTAAGTAGACTTGTTACGCCAAAAGCGCCTCCAAGTAGCGTTTTTTTGAGGAAATCTGACATGCCGCCGCGAGGCTACTCCTTCCGATTGCCAGGGTTGCAGCTCCCTGCGGTTCGCAAGACTTATCTCTTGGCGCTCTGCCTCACAGCGGTGGGATTCACTGGGGTGGGAGGTGGGAGGTTTGGGGAGCCTCTGAGAGGTGAGGGCCAAGTTTAGGGTAAAGTCCCCCTTAAGCAGATAGAATATGGAGTGTATGGGGATCTTACTATAACATACCCAAACCCATATTCTATCTACTTAAGGGGACTATATGTTTGCTGAAAGGGGTTTGAGGAGCATTCTGGGTTTCAGGGTGGTTTCCTCAAACTAGAGCTCAACGTGCTTCCAAGGTGAGTGCTTGTAGAGGCAAGGTGCACAACGTTCAGCAAGCAGATTCTTCCATACCATCCCCAAAAACGCCAACTATTTGTTGTGGAAGTGCAGTATACTCAGGATCTTGTGTAGGATTTGGATACAACCCTTCAGACCAAAACCCTCCAATTCTAGCTCATCCTGGGTATTTCCCACGCCGAAGGTAGCCTTTGTATACCCTCCAACACACGAATACAGGGGCCCAAAAAGATCCCTCCTAATGTCTGGGAACTCCAATATTTATTGAACTATTGTTTTTTTTTGACGGTGAAGACTCTGCTTTGCGATGCCCAGGGTTTAGCTTTCGGTAACCGTTTTTGATAGAACGAGCTTACGTCGCTTACGGTGTTGGAAGAAAACTTGCGGTGCTTACAGGGAGACATGGCAGTCTGATTGTGCTATCGGTAGCTTAAGAATGCCAGGTTTTCGCTTACGGCGGCTTCCTTTCTGCCGCTAGCCTTCTTGCTGCCTGCTAGGGAGTTTTGATCTATGCTTGGTTCCATTCTGTCATCCCTGTATAGCCACAACTTGGCTATAGACCCCTATATGTAACCCTAAACCCTAAACCCCTAAACCCTAAACCCCCCTATACATCCCTAATGAGGACCCAAACCTCCTCTGAGCTTCCGGGCAGGAGGATGAAAGGGAGGCGCGTCTGCTTGCAGCTCTTTGCTCTTGAAGGCGGGCTGAAAGCAAAACCGGGGGGGATTCGCTGCCGAAAGGTGGGTTTGGGTACATATGGGTGGTTGTCAACATGATGGTCCCTCTTTGGAGCCCTATTATAATGCGGCACCTGATATTTAGGGTACCCAAAAGGGACCATAATTTTGACAACCACCCGCATGTAGGCCCATGGTGTACCATTCGTAGGAACGTATATTTCTTTTCCAAAGAGAGAGAGGCATTGCAAAGGATTGAGGAGGATCGACTTACTTTGCTGTCGCAGCAACAAAGCCTACTGTGGAAAATTCCCAAGGGAACATCAGCGCAGCCCGTCGGTAGAAACCCTTTTTACAATCAGGCCCAATGCTTCAATGCCCTGGCTTTGAAGCTACTGCTGCACCGTGGCTCGCATCAGCAAATTTGATGTTCAGGTGATACAGCACTACATGCTCTGAACTTCCTGGCACCAATTGCGATTTCAGCTGCATCAAGTGCGGTTCTCAGAGGCTCTGCTGATTTAATAAGTCTACTTTGGGTCCTGCCCCCACTCATTCATAGTCTATAACACTGATCAGTGGGTGGGAGCAGTGCCCAAAGTCGACTAAGTGACATACAAGTTGAGTCAGCAAAAGGTCTCGGCCTTTCCATTGGCATGGCCGTTGGAACCGCTGCCGTTCTGGCAGTGCAACGACTGGGTAGGGCTTCTCCAAGGGACCCTAGAGAATAGTGGATTTTCTTGGTAAAGATTGGCGAAGCATCCGTGACCCCTGCCACATCTGCAGAAAACCTTACCAGGAGGTTTAAACAAAAAGCACACTACCTTATGTTAAGGCGAAGGCCGGTGTACTGTTTGCATTCGACTGTTGTCCTCCATTAACCTATGTCAGCGCGCGCTATCTGAAACACGTGCGTAATGTCATCCTTCACATTGACACTCTACATCAACTGGCACTCGCATGTGCTTTCCTATTGTCTGACCAGCGTGTCACTACCAACATCCTGAAGCGAAGCCAGCACATCTGTAGCGATTACAGTGGCTTGGGCCACTGGCATGCTGGTCTGTCTTCATGCTCTTCAGAACACAAGAATCAATGCCAGGCGGCCAACATCTCCACCGCATGATGTAGGATAATATCTTCGATCCGGCTTCAACACACAGACTATTGTATCATATTGTGGTTTCCATTAATAATCTCCGCCACACTAAACCGTAAGTTTCACAGGAAGACACGTACTATCGTCATGACACGCCTTCGGTGTCGCCCAGGGGTCCGCAGCTTGTAGTGGGTCTTCCCCCATCCTCTCCTGCTTGGCATAAGGCATGAGTGACCAAGCTTCTTTAAATGAAGCCTCCTTGGGTGTCTTCAGATTAAGTATGTGCCAACGATCTTACTGAAGTTGAGAATACCTTTCACATGCTGGACTTGGCTTTCATCTTGCCATCTAAATGTAGAAGTGACTTCAAACAAAACTGGCATTCCACGTGAGACCTTCTCTGAACAATCCGTCCCTGAAAAATGCCATGTATGTATTATGTATGTATGTATGTATGTATGTATGTACGTATGTATGCATGCATGCATGCATGCATGCATGCATGTACACATGTACACATGCAGGAAACTCCCCATGTTCAGGAAAATCCACATCATGGGCGCTGCGCAGAGAAAACTGACAAGGAGAATGCAGCGGCCTGAAACATGGACTTACAACACAGAGGTATCCTTTGGGGCCCAAGGCATACGTAGGCATTGACCAAGGATAAATTATGGGGGGTCTCGGTTAAGGATTCTTGTGGGAATGTTCTTTTAAAACTCTCACGTAGACTGACCTTCCCAGCATAAACAAAGCGTACTGAGAAGCGCAGATGTTGATGTTGATGTAGGCCCAGATCAATGCAGGTGTCCCAGTCCCATTAAGTACTTGCATGGCTCTTGATGGAGGATTTCATTACAATAGCCCCCAGGCCATCCCCATCCCTGTAATCTCACAGGGTCCCGACGGGCATCCTACCTTGGGAAATGGAAGGCCTTGGCTTTGGCTTCGCCATTGACGTGGCCGTTAGCGTGGCCATTTCCATAGCCGCCACCGTAAGCCTACAGGCATCACATCCCAAGGCCCTTGCCGAAACGAATGCTGGCTTCAGAAACACTAGACATGCGGAAGTAGCACTAGCCTTCTCACCCCATCTTTCATGCAACTTGGGTAGGCGGATGCGGTTGATGCATGACCCTGGTACACTACATAGGATACACAATGTGTCCTTCGAAGCAATCAAAGCCTGGCCCCCCCAGCATGGACGAACCTTGTGCTGGTAGCCCACCGCCCTGGACTTGGGTTTCTCCTGATGAGCGGCGGTGTTTATGTGCGGCTTGTTTTCTGCTACTCGTGCTATGGTCCCTGGCAATGTCGCCTACACTGCAACGGCTCAGGCTAACGGCTGTCAAAATTTGAGTGTCAAAATTCCAGGATCCTCCCAGTACCCTTAATGAAGCTTGTACGGCCCCTCATGATGGGTACTAGGCCTGAATGGAGAGTAGCTGGAATGCTCGAAAAGAAACTTCATGCTAGTGAAGGAAAGCTGCAAAGAAACTTCATGCTAGTGAAGGAAAGCTGCAAAAAACAAGCTTTCAGTGTCTCTGTGCTTTGCAGATGAAGGGTTGTCAAAGCGATGATTCCTTTTGGGGGTTCATCCTCAGCAATGCGGCTCCAACAAAAACCTCTTCCGATTTCAGTAATTCCCTCTTGCGCTACATGTTTGCAGAAGGCCTCGAGGATTGCCGCTGGGGAGGAGTTTTACAAGAGTTTTTGTGGCGGAAGACCCAATCTTGACACGCCTGGCCCCAGGCATCATTTTAGGGGTTTAGGATGGTTTAGGGTTTAAGTCCACTTGAAGTAGCCTGTACCATAGTTCTACAAGGAATCTAGGACCACAGTATTGGAAATCATTGAGGCCACTATAGCAGGCGGCTCCTCGGCATTCTCGTTAATGACCTTCTGGATGGACTGAGCCGGGGCAAGCGCAGAGGCGGTAGACGAACAACTTCTAGACGTGACAATGTAGGCATATCACCCAAATGCAGAGCCCCTTTTAGAGACCTGGCACTCCCATATGACCGAATACTTCTTCCGGCCCTGTCATAGCCCCCACAATTACGGAGCATGAGGGTTCGCAATTACAACTTGAGGAGGCCCGGCGTCTGGGTTTAGGGTTTAGGGAGGTTAGATGCAACTAGCCATGTGGCTGCTTCAGCTCTTGAGTCCGCCTGGAGGACATGCGATAGTTTTCGTGGTCGCAGGATGCGAGACTGGACTCAACCCCAAACTGGTTGCTGTTAAGGGACTTAACATAGTGGGTATATAGAAAGTAATCAATAGGGTTTCCCCAATATAGTAACTTCACTAACCCCAAGCTCAATCCCTAAACTCTTCGGCTTGGTTATAACTAACCTCTATTACAGGATGCTACAGGAACTCCTCACAAAAGGACCCTTTACTTTTGAAAATGCTGGTTCGGGCTGTTGGGGTAAGCATCTGAATCTGCCTTCTGCCATGGACCATTGCTGTCCAGCTGTTTGCGTTGACGAGGCTCCTGGATCTTCTTTGGGGCTTCCAAAAACATTGGGGGGTCCCTGTTCACCTGCAACTGCCATCAGTCGTGAGCTTCCAGCGCAAGATGACAAGTACTATTGGTATGAGCTTAGGGCTTGCAATCCATGAAAGGCCCGACTCATATAACCTGAAATTAGCTGCGGATCCCAAAACGCATCCGTGCAGCATGCATGGTACGATGGATACTGCTTACACCATTTACCCCAAGCGTTTGGAAGCGTGTGAATTCAGCATGCTAAGGCCATGCAGAAGCCTTTCTATTGTCAACGCTAGGTCTCCCCAGTCCTGGCGTGCGGGCGTTGGTGTGCTGCCCTTCCCACTGAGTCTTTGGGGAAGGATTCTGTTGATTCCTACCCCCCCAGCCCTAAACCCTAGACGCCCTAGACCGCTGTGAGGAGGAAGAGGAGGAAAGGGAGGAAATAGGAGAAGCCAAGCTTGTATTTTGGTTGGTGATTGGCAGGATCTTCCCGAAATAGGTAGGGACTGTACGAAGACAACAGTGCTCTCGGGATGACTTGGGTGACTTCGATTCTTGATGCGCCAACTTCTACGGCTGAATATGTCGCTCTGCAGGAACCAGGACTACGGTGCCAACAATGCTCATGAAGGCGTTCGCTTGCGCAGCTAGTTGCGCCAGCCTGCAGCCCTAAACTATAAACAGCAAAGAGTAGTTTCCATTTTTTCATTATCCCAATATAGCCCGAGTATACCCTATAATCCCTATTTAACCCATTATCATAGTTTCCATTGTATTTTCCATTATCCCGTTTGGGGTTTAGTTGGGAATGGGGGAAGTCCCTACATCATTCCCGACGATAACCTCTAAGCCTTCATTCCAACTAGCTAAGTATAAGCCCAAGCCCTAAATCCTAAACCATAAGTAGTGGGTTCTGGGCGGATCTTTCTCCAGATTGCTAAAGGGGCGAAAGGGTCCATTGTCTCCTGATCTCTCCTCATGTGGGGGTTTCTGGAAGTAAGGGTCCCGTTTTGGGAGGGCTATAGCATTTTGGCATAGATGTTGGGGTCCCATTATGTTTGGAAGCCTCCATGTGTAATCTGAATACTTGGTATAGCCTCCATCTCTCCAACATGCACAATTGCCAGATAAACTAACAAAAACAAACAGGCCCATGGGATAAGGCTGAGTATGATGCGATCTAGGGCATGCTTATTATCAGGGATGGGAGGTGAGGTGCTCTCCCACTTGGGGAGGGGTTCCACAGAGCCCCCCTGCATATCTTGTCTGCAAAGGCACCTTGCTTCCCCAAGGATCACCTTTCGCCCAGGGATCCTGGCATTCTCAAGATGGTCGTATGTCTAAGGGCCGATCCCCCCCCAAAAAAAAGGCGAAAAGGTGACTATTTATGTTTGAAAAAGAGTGCCGTTGTACACCAAGGAGCCATGGTTGCTTTTAGAAGCATCCAGCAACACTGGACTCGTTATACGGCTGCGCAAAATCAAGATCTCTCAGAAACCCACGAAATAGTGGGGAACGCCAGAAAAGGAACCCCGAAACTTCGAGAACCCACGTGTTTCCCAAGATGCATCTTCGCCTGACCCTCCCTTCCCCCCTCTGAGCATCGCTCACCCTAAACCTGAAACTCTGAACATCTCCACACACACCTAAGGGACGGCTGGTTCTGTCCTACAAAAGATTGTCCTGTACCGGGATAAACGGAATGGACAAGCTTTACTTAAAGCTTCTGGCGTTTAGGATGCAGGGTCTAGGGCTTGGTCAAGAAAACCTCCACGGCGGGTACTCTTCAGGGGGGGTACCCTTTCCAGCCCCACCCTTATATGAGCCTTACATATGAGGGCACCCACTACCCCTTTGGCTCCCTAGACACCAAACCCTGAAAAACAAACCTTAAATCCTGAACCTGAAACCCTAAACCCAGAAAAAAGCCTAAACGCTGAACCCTAAACCCGAAACCCTGCAAATTATAAACCCTAAACCCCCCCCCCATAAATCTAGGTTGAATTGCTATCCGGGTAGCTGGCCCCAGCCTTTGGCAAACACAAGCATGGCCGGGGCTCAACACGGTTTAGGCTTCAAGCTGTATAAGGGCTTAGGTTTTGTTCAGGTTTTTAGGGTTCAGGGCAGTTCCCGCTAACACTGATTAGAACCTCCCGCCCTCCTGGCATTAAATATCCTCTATATACTATGAGATTAACTATGCTGCAATGGGAGTATTTGATAAGGGGGCGGGGTGCGTTAATATTAGGCGGAGGGGATAAGTGCAAGCCACACTTGAAACTACCAAAACCTGAGCCCGAAGGAGATAAGAGCAAGCAAACAGAAGTTGCCGAACCCTAAATTAATATCTAATCACACACGCACACCCCACACAAAATATTCTCATAGCACATCATCGTATGTTGGAACCATCTTTTAAACTAGGGGGTGGGGGCTTTAATATGAGGGATTAATCGTGACGAGGCGGAGGGATTAATCATGCAGAAAATCTAAGCATGTTCCAGTCCTGCTTTGCCAGTGGATCTTCCCCTCTGCCATTCACCTGCCATGTGTGGGATTACAGTTTGGGCCCGGCTTCAAAACACTATCGGACATGTACTGGCTTAGGTCTTAGGGTTCAGGGTTCATGTACTGGCTACCAAACTTACATGGCGGCAGGCAGCAGCGACAATCTAGACTCCGGGAGGACCTAAAATCTTAGATGCCCGGCGTTAGTTGTAGGAACCCCTGATTCATCATGGGTTGCCCCGGGAATCAGAAACCCTAGGCCCTTAACCCTAAATAGTAGTTTCCATTTTCTTTTCCATTATCCCAATATATCCCCTATATAGACCCTGTAAATGTACGGAGCTGCAGCTTGAAAAATCTACTTAAGGCGGACGATATGCACACCGGGCCACAAGCCGCCACGGGTCCACTACGGGAACATCACGGGTCCACGTGCCTGCTCCTACTTACCCCCCCTAAATCCTAAACCCTAAACCCCGGGACCGCTGGGAGGATCTGGACAGCAGATCACGGTTGAGGCTTCCTATAAACCACCCTGTAGTAATACAGGACATAAAGTGCGGCTTCTACTTTCTAGATTTTGTGGGATCTGGATAGTGGACCCTGCATTGCCATTGGGCTTGGCAACTTTTTTTATGCGGTGATGTTTTGGCCGTTTCGGAGAAAAGTTGCCTGCAAACATACACTTAGGCTTTATGAGGAAGACTTTTGCCAGGCAGAATTGCTCGCAAAATTGGCCCAACCCGTAGAGCCAAACTACATGAACTCATTCATCAAACAGGTATATAGCCTGCCTCACGCCAGTCGGATCTGGTCTTTGATTTGAATCTACCAAGGGGCTATCGTACCCTTTCAGTTGATTCTCCATTATCCCTTTTGACCCCTTTTAATCCCTGTATGTATATGTATATATATATATACACACCCTGTAACGCCTTTAAAGGGACCCCAAACAATCCCACTCAAGCAGATGGCAGATGAGCCCCATGCTCTTCGACAAGGTGGGGGGGAGTCCTAAATTCAGGGGTAATTTTTGGTGTGTCCCCATAATAAGGATTACTATATATTAGGTTCCAAACCCTAAACTCTAATTATATTGGGGTCCCCCTTCTTCATGGAAATTACCAAGTGAGGCAGACGATTTCTTGATGAGCAGCGTGCTATAGGGATCTTCATCGACTGAAGGGTCTTACCCCGTATGGGCAATGAGGGTCCCATTTTCGTATCCCGAAATATTAATTAAGTGCCGAAACATTAATTTATCACCAAAAGGGGCCCAGATTTTTGAGAACAACCCATATACTGTACCCAAAGACGGAGCCAGACCTGAGGCAGTATGATTACAGAAATACCCCGACTTCTCAAACTTAGGGGCCCAAAATCTCACCAATGAAATGTAAGGTCTGTTTGAGGCGCCCTACGTGACGTACTCTGTGGCAGTACTATACATGGAATTTAGGACCCGAATGTTGGTAAGCATTTAGGCCCCTATAGTATGGCCACTGCCTACCTTGCTTGCCCATGGATCTTGCTTCTCCAGCGGGTCTTCTCCCTTTCCTGCGGCCTGCAAGCACGGTTGGACTGGAGAATCAGATGCAAAAGAAAGCCGAGACCGAAATGGTAAACCTTAGCTCCTCATAAGGGTTTGGGGATATTACACCAATGATGGAGAATCACATTGGAAAGAACATGAAAAATGAAATGACAGCCGTTGTGGCATAAGAGTTGCGTGAGCTGATGTCAGCATTGAGGTTACCACGGGAAGCATCAAGATCTTCACAAACTCTTGTGCCATAAGCATCACGAAACATTAGCTTTGTTGATGGTGCACGGGAGCTATCTATGCAGTTTTTTGGTAAGGTTATAGGATACAAGAAACCACAAAAAAAACTGAAGCTTACGCATGGGACAGGCAAGCCATATGAGCTACAGTCAACATTTCCCATATGGGTCCTTGTAGGGAAATATATTCGGGACTGTCCTAAGCTACCAACGACCCATGCCTAGCGGTAACGGTCTCTTGGTAAACCTAAACCATAAGCTTTAACCCTCATGGTGCCCTGGTAAGGCTAACATTGACAGCTGCAAATTCATGTCGAGGTGTGGCGGCCCAAGTAACACTGCCAAATCTTGCATTTGGCCCTTTGCCCATACGATGTTCCAACCTCACTTTTTCTCTCGCACCGCATTACATAAGCGTATGAACACAAGGAAGGTTTGGGCGTAAAAGTTCTCTCTGTACATGGCGGTTCCTCAACACATGCAAACCTTTATCAAAAATCCTCCCAACACTTCACATGAATGGAAAGAATCAAAAATGCCAGCAGCGCATGCTTGGCCCAGGGATCGTGATTGGCCAGTGGGTCTTCACCCTTGTTCGCGGCCTGCATAGCTGATCTTGAGGATTGAGCTGCATCTTGACCAGGTACCGCAAAAAGCCATGTCAACCCGGCAACTTCAAACCAGGCAAAATAGCAGTAACTAATCTTGTTTAGAGTCGCAGTAAAACTACTTAATAAGAATAATGAAACAGCGAATAATGATAATACGAATGCCAGTTGCACTATTCTGGATAAAGCCTTGCGATTTTTCCCGGCACCTTGTTGGCCCATGGATCCTGCTCTTCCCATTTGTCTGAGGCCTGGCAAATCAGTCCCACATCCTCACAGTTCGCGTGCCATCTGCCACAACTAAATTTCGGTATGAAGCCAGACTGGAGGGGCCAGCCTCAAGTGAGATCCCTATCATGCGCATGAAGTTGGCATTGTCAGGATCTTCTGGTGATTCTGAGAAGCGCCTAAACTGGTCTGTTTCTCCAGCTGCCATTCCATAACTACTTGCAAAAACTTACTACGAAAACGGTAGGCTTCTGCTCCCGGAGGCCTGAACCCCAAACCCTAATCCCTAAACTCCATACTATACATTATGCCCCTATATATGCCCTATATACCCCCTTTGAAAGGTACCCCAAAGGTCCGCCATGCCTTGTCGTGACCGTTCCAATAGCCTCGCGAGCTTGCAGCGTGCGACGCCTCCTGTGAGCTATACGGGGGATATAGGAAGTATGTAAGGCATATAGAGGATTTGTATTTTGGGTTTAGCGACTCAGCATGCGCATCGCACTGCTGGCCCGGGAACTGTTCCGGGGCCCGATGGTCTGAGAGTGTAGGATTAGGGTGTATGGATTGGGGAACAAGGGCCTACCATGTTCGTAGGCTGGAGAGGAGACCACGCATGTTTCACAGTTGTCCTCCAGTATGCGGAATATATTCGCACGGATGCACATTCAGAAGAATTCCTGGCAACTGTGCGGCTTTGCATAGGGCGTCTAAGAGATCCTCATGCCCTAAAGCCTGGACTCTATACCCAAAACCTGGGGCCTGCACTCATCCTGGCCGCCCATGTACTTAACCCAAACCCTGGAGCCCCAACCCTAAGCACCACGCCCAAACCCACTCTGATTCCCAAACCCTAGACACCTGGAGCCCTAAAATGACCCAAAACCCTAGACACCCTGAGCCCTCAAACCCTAAACACACTGAGCTCTAAAACCCCGCTAAGACCCCCAACACCCTAAACACAGAAAAACCCTAACACGCTAAACCCTAAACACTCTCAGCTGCCTCATCCTGGGAGCCCTTGGAGCAAACCTTGAGGCCGGGCGTGGCCTCTTCCGAATTTATTTAGGTGTTTAGGGTTAAGTGTTTAAAGGGGATGTAAGGTTTTAGGGGTATACGCGGATATAGAGGGTTTAGGCGCTTAAAGGGGATGTAGGGGTTATGTAGGGTATATACGGACATATAGGGCTTACGGGTACCTTTCAGGGGGATATACGCATTATATAGGGTATCTATAGGAGTATATGGGGATCTATAGGGATCGGGCAAACACAGGGCTCCCACGGCTCAGGGCCTAGGGTTCAGGGTTCCAGGCTAGGGGTCCACAAGGCATACTGCTGGGGGCTCGAGGACCATGGGTTCCATGTTGGCTGTAGCACAAGGGTTCTGTTCCTTTTGAGGGCTATGGCGCTTCTTCATGCAGTAGCCTGCCATAGCTACACAGGAGGAGAAGAGCACCAGCACAAATAAGGGCGACGAAAGCGGGAAGGCTAGGATGCCCTTTGCCTCTTCAGAGAACAGATCGGGGTTCCCATCCTGCCTGAACCAATCCTGCATAGCCCAGCCGCGGCACAGGACATGCGGCAACCCTGTTCTCACTCAACGTCCGCCCAAAGATGGGCAAGCTTACCGTAAGTGGGAACCTGCACTTAAGGGGGAACCCAGATTCGGAGACTTGGACTCCACTAATTTAATGAAGCCCGGCATGGATCTTGATTTGCTGCAAGGACACAGTCATCCTAAGTGGATGCCACTATTGGAAAGGTGACATGCGCCATAGTCTAAACTCCTAGTACCCCCCCTTAAGGAGTTTAGATTGTGGCTCGCATGGTGCCCCGGCTTCAAAAAGTTGAATCCCTCTCCCTACAAGCAGCCCGTACCGCCATCAGCAAAATGCAGCTGTTCTCTGAAGAATAATTCCCTTCATCCCTAATAACAAGTAGTATGAGCTATAGTCTGAACTCCGTAACGGGGGAATGTAGGGGATTATGTAGGGGACTACGATAGGGGTTAGTACGGGGGATAGTAGGTGTTTAGACTATGGCTCATATGGTTGAACATGGATGCTTCATCTTGGCATGCGGGCGTTCCTTTTCCAGTCGAATTGGCTTTGTCATTGCTAGAGGAAGGAGTTGGCGCTGCTGTTATACTATCACTGCTGTCATCACATTAGGACCTTCGACAGCCACAAGTGGGAATTAGGACCGGCTTTGTTTGCATCTTTTGAGCCATACATACATACATACATACATACTGACTGTACTTACATACTTACATGCACGCATACAGACATACAGACATTCATACGTGTGTATATATACATATTATATGTATAATATTATCTTTCCCCACTAAACAATGTCACAATATTTGCGCACATACTCAGTACGAGCGGACCGGCTGCCACCCCTAAAGCCTGCATCCCTAAAGACAAGCCTAAGCCACTGTGTATTCCCAGTCTCAATGTCATTTTCCACTTGCTTCTCCATTATTAGGGCAATATATTCTATATGAATAAACCCTCCTAAACACTAAATCTGAAGAAGGCGGCCTCTGCCGCCGTGAAAGGAACGCGCCAGGACCAAGTCGGAGGATACCAGCTCTTCTCAGAAGAGTAGGCGAAAACCTTCCGGACCCTAAACTTACGTAGGGTTATGTACGGCTTTCATGGGAATCTACAGGGATAATGAAAATGAAAAAGGAAATGCAAACTACAATTTAGGGTTTGGCCGTTCGATAGGGGTTATAGGGATACATAGCCCCAATAATGCAGAAACAAATCAAAAAAAAAGAACATGGAAAGAAAATGGACAATGAAATGAGGTTCCATTTCTCTTCCGTTCATCCATGACCTAGCAAGTCCCTCGAATCCTCCCAACAACTACCCCGCCCCTCCTTCGGTTTGGCACTTGGCACTGTTCAGCCTTCATCGTGCTGATTCTTCCAGAGACCCGCAAACAGGGCCCATCAAGCAAGACCCCCTATTTGCCTAGAACAATCTGTAAGGTCACCATACAGCACATTCCTTCATGTGGAAGCTTACCTAGATAATAGTTCTCAAACGTCTGCCAACATTCAAAACAAAGATCCCTAGCAACTACAAAGCGCTGCGAGTCCAAGATGAACCCCTCCCCCCGCACCACCCTAAATGCTCAACGCTAAAGCCCATCTGAATCTCACAGTACCCTCCCCCAAAATGACATGGAGTACCAGAACGGCTGCATGAAGATCAGCACCTGGGTATACATATGCTCTCATGTTGGTTTGGTGGAGAGTAGCCGTGGGTCGCAACTCAACAAACCGCACGGGGCGCCTCGTCACCACCAATTTCTGGCCCAATATACCAACCTGCCCGCAGCGACCAGACAGAACTTGCAAGAAACGGTGGACTCGCGAGCCGCGCAAGGGTCAGAAGCGGGCACATCGAACTGTAGCCATCTGCTGATGATTGCCCAAACTATGCTCTGTGACTGGTGTTTAGGCAGTAGCCGCAGCCACCACTGAGCAGATAGACAGGCTTCCCAGTAGACTCTCCCGATAGCATGTTTCTTCGGGTTCAGACTCCGAGGAAGGCACCCATGGCATGGTATCCCAGTGTTCTGTGGCTGACGGGTAAAACGCCAGTATCAGGCCATATCATTGTTCATCGGGTCTTAGAGACAGGCGCGTTGTGATGGATTCTTTTGGGCCCCTAGCAGAGCTCTAGCGATTATGTAGGTGAAATGTTGAAAAAATCCAGGTGGATATTCTGCACAGTTGGGTCCCACCCTTGTATCCCCAAATACTACAGTCCTTATCATCATCACTCCCAGAACGTGACCACTTTCTTAGAAAGCCGCTATGGGCTCCCACGAAGTACTCCTAACTTTTGCAAAGCCCTACACAGAGGCTTTCTTCACCAAACCTTAAACTGCTATATTTCCGTAGAGGTGTTATCTGTCTCCTTTCGCGCGGTTTACAGCTTTACATCAAACGTCGGTTTGGCAGCATCCATATAGACCCCGCAACACTATAATCCCATCATATAGGAACCCTTCAACAGGATATCCCTAAGTTAAGGAAGCCCCTCAACCACTATATTCCCCCAGTTTCCATTTAATTCTCCATTTTCTTGTCCGTTTGATTCTCCTTTATTGGGGCTATAACCCTGAACCCTAAGCTCATCAATGCCTTGGCTGGTGGGATCTTCTGCATCATCCCAGTAGTAGATGGAGAGCCTCTCACAAACGGCAAGAAAGAGCGTACCTTTTTGGGGGTCCCTATGATAAGGATTATTGAGGTCCCCTATGCTGGGAACCTGCTTGTCTTGCTCGAATCTGAATGTTGGGGCATACTGGGGGGAATGGACTGTCATGGGATCCTCACATAGAGTCGACAGTTGAAGGATACTGAAGGCTCCGCCATTTGATGTTTTCTTCAGACTTGGAATTTTACTGTCACCATTACTACCGCTATTTGTTCTTACTGTTGCTACCCGGCTTCCTTGAGGGACTGGACACCCTGAGCTCTTGCAGGCAAGCAACTTGCCGCCCTTGCGCTCGTAGGTCTTGCAGCCGTGGTTCTCACCCTTCTCAACATAGTCTCCAAGAACAGCCCTTGCGTGTTGGAAGCTTCAGGATATTAGGATGAGTTGGCCGGTATCCCACCTGCAAGAATCCTCGCAGTATAAATAACAATAAGTAGTACTAGAAGCTTCAGAAATAGAAATAGTAATTAATTGCAATAGTAGGCGACTTTGGAAGCCTCTTCAACCTGGCGACTATGGTTCTCATTCTGAAGGATCGAGGATCGGTGCCCAAACATAAGCAAGAGACGAGTAGCATACCATCTCAGTTGGCAGACCCGATTCTTCCCCATGATTCGAGTGGGCCTTATCTAAAGAAAGATCCATATGAGCTATAGTCTAAACTCCTAGTATCCCCCTTAATACCCCCTATAGTAGTCCCATATATAATCCCCTATATATCCCCCTTTAAGGAGTTTAGACTATGGCTTATATTATGAGAGTCCCCCGACATTTTGCTTCATAAGGCCCACCATGAAACAATGCCCCATATGAGCTGTAGCCTACACTCCTAGTATCCCCCTTCATAACCCTTATGATACTCCCTACATCATCTCCTATATAACCCCCTTAAAGAGTTTAGAACACAGCTCATATATCTCTGGGATCCCTACGGCCCCCCACGTTTTGAGAAACCCAATATCCCAACGAAGGCAACACTGCCACAAGGGTTAAGGGTTTAGGGGCATCCCCTTTTCCTTTAGAGTTCAGCATTAATAAGGAGACTCCCCCAAAAAGTGAAAAGAGTACTACTGGGGTATCGAAACCCCAACCACCCCGGGTCGGGCTATGGTTTTGGGTTTGTGGTAATCCTCTCCTCGTCTAGCAATACGCTGCCCAATAATGAGCAAAATGCACATGGGATGGGTAGTTTCCAAAGTTATCGACCCGGTTACCCGGAAATACCGGGTGCTCTGCTAGAATCGGTGCCTGATACAAATCCGCCATTTTTAGAAGGGCCCCCATGCAGCCCACCTGACGAGATGATCAGGCTCCCCGTCGAAGGATACAGTGTATGTCTCAACCTGGCATGCAGCTGAATACTTGGGCAACTATCCTAGACTTGTTCATTCTCATACGAACGGTGGCTTCCAGCATCAACTTGATGCTCAATCATCCGGAACTTGCTCAGCTTCCAATCGCGCCCTTCTGGTACAAGGTCTCGAGCCTGATCACCATCCTCGCTGCTGATGATCTCCTGCTCCCACGTGCAGCTGTGAACTCACAAACCTCTAGGCCTTTGAGCATGGCGGCCATGTGCGGCTACAGGATGAATACAAGCTTCTCAGGAATCACAGAGAAAGAACTCTTCACTGGAGCTTCTGTACTCGAAGGCAAAACCATGAATGAGAACTTGAGACCCATCCTCCGGCTCCTTTGCGCAGGACTAAATCCAAACAACTGAGTGACGCACCACGTCTTTGGCTGACTGCGGCTCTGCCGCTTGTTCCTAAGAGCTTTTGGACTTTGCAGGTCAAGCTGGGTCATCATATCTGCTCCAATACTAAGAAGGTCCTTCGACAAAACAACTGGAACTGCTGAACGATCCCTATTTGCAAAACGCGAGGACAATATGGGGATGCGCACATGCAAGAGTGCTTCGTCATTGCGCAGCCCATAAACAAATGCTATTGAAGACCCGCGCCAGCGTCTCAGCATCATTGGTGTGGGCAACACAGCATCAAGTTGGATCAACGGCCCACGAATCTCAGCTCGCAACGCTGTCTTGCTTCCAAGAGTTCCACTCCGTGTCCTGAATGACTGCGGCTCACAGTCCCGTGGAATTGCTGCATGTGAATTGCAGCCTGTCGGGCAATGTTGACCCAAGCTTCAGCTAGCCACAAAACTATATTAGCCTGGTCAGGACAGGACGAAAGTGGAGCAATTAGCGGCTTCAAAAGCTGAGCACATGACCTTGTTGTCAGGCTGGTTCTCAGCCTCCGCCTGCTCGTACTCCTTAGCTTCTGACTGCTTTGCTCAAAAAAATTGATTTTGATCCGCGCGAGGCTTGCAGCATGAGTCTTGACTCCGAAAGGAAAACACATCATGTAGCATCGGCGGCCATCAAATCTCAGTTCAGCACGCCGTCTTGCTTCCAGGAACTCCATTCGGTGTCCTGATGAAGTACTGATGTTCACAGCTCAATGGAACTGCTATCGGACAAGCAATGTTGACCCAAGCTTGGCAACTTTCCTGTAATCACTCGCCTGGTCAGAGCAGGACGATTACAAAGCAGCAAGCTGCTTCAAACGCTGAGATTATTGATATTTATTACTGTTATTACTATTAATATGATGACTGTTATCATTATTATTACTACTATTACAGCGTAAGGCTTTGTTGTCGGCCTGGTCCGTGTACTCCTACGCTTCCGCTTGCTCTCAGGCCCCCCAGGCGCTGCAGCATGAGTTTCAACATGTGAGAGACACAGCGTCATGTCAGCAACGAATCTCAGCTCTGTACACCATCTTGCTTCCATGAGTCCCATTCCGTCCCCTGAATCAGTGAGGCTCTGGCCAAGACACCGCAAGTAGGTACGGGGAAGCGACGGTTTCGTGTGAAACTGTCGGTTTTTTGGGCAGCACTGTTCCGTCAAAGACTGTTGATCCAAGCTTCAACTAGCTACATCCAGCAATGGGGCTTCCGCATGAAGCCAGAGACTGGTATACAGGTACATGGCAACATCCACCCCAAGCTAGGCTCTTAGTTGAAGTCTTTCCAGCGTTAGATTCACAACCTGGCCATGAAACTAAGCCCTGAGCAGCATCCTGCTTCCACGCATCTTCGGCCTCCGGACATGGCAGCGATTTCCACAATTACTCATGCGAACGACAGTCTAAACTCCTAGTATCCCCCTTAATAACCCCTATAATAAAGGGTTTAGGTTGGGGTCTGAACTCGTTTTCCCCCTTAAAAATACCTCCCCTAGTATTTCCCTACATAACACCCATAAAGGAGTTTAGACTAGAGCTCACGTAATCAATGGTACTGCCTAGTACCCATCGTCTATGCAGTGCTGCAATGGACCATTGGTGTAAAGGCCCTAGGTTCACTCATGCAAGTACTGTACCTACTTAACTTCAGCTTTACCAAGAAACTCTTGAGATTACTAAGTCCAACAGCTACAAACCAACTGCCTCATGCACAATTCCGCAGACTCAGTATCTTTTCGATTCTTCCTTGCAGAAACCGAATTTCCTGTCATCGCTCCCCACGAGGACGGCACGTGATGGTGATGGAAAGATTCTTAAGAGTGCAAGATGTACAAAAACCCATGGCAGTTTGGAGCGTATACATTTGAAGTTTGGTAGTTCACGGATATGCGGGTTATTCTCAAAATTATGAGCTCCTTCAGGTTCCAAAATTGTATTCAGTCAGTCAGTTAGTCATACACCGTGCGACGCATGGACAGAAATGGCTCGGGATGTCAAATGACGCCAGACAAAAGGGTTCTGTGCAAGTCTGGTCACTTCACAGTGCCCGTCGCAAAATGCAATCGCTTCATTTCTTACTTCACTGATCCACTCACATCTCGGCCTCCTCACCCTCCTGATGTATCTGCTGGTTGCATGTTGCAGCGTTCCACGGATGAAAGACATCTGGTGCACCGATGTTCAACCGGACTTCTCAAGAACTCACAAAAAAAGAAGAAGTTGGCGCTTCAAGAGCATGTCAGTGGCAGCTTGACAACCCGGACGGTCAAGGACACACGCAGTGGAAATTCGAGAAACTTATGCAGGGGGGGTTCCAAGAATGCATCGTAGGCCGTAGGCATCGGTTTGTAAAGCCATCCATGGTTCAGCTGCAGAAAGACACAGACAGCTCAAACTATACATCAATTTTGATTCAATGAGGGCCCCGTAGAGAAATGAAGTTTCCGGGCAATGGGTATCGAAGAATGTTTCCAAACCTTTTTAATTAGAGGAAGTCAGCCTTTGCCATCCCAATTCGCTAACCAAGCTCATGCCCAGGCAAACCGTCACAACTGACAATGGAGCCAAGGAAGTCGATCCCCGTTTGGGTTTGAGGCAATCTCCTGATGGTGTGTGAATGGTCGGCTGGCATTGAACCTGAAGTAGCTGAACCTTGTCTTGGTCAGCTTCAGCAATTGTTGAGGAGAAGCTCTTGCAAATGCCCATCGGAAGAAGCAAGAAGTAAGGTGTCATCAGTATAAACCATATCCGCCAGATCGCCACGATGGCATGCAGCCAGAGAGGGTGCATCCAAGTTGGGAACAGCATCATCCATCAACAAAGTTATGGTGATGATGAATAACTGCGGGCTCAGAGTGCAGCCCTGGAAGATGCCTGATCTCTGAGCTTTGTGGCAGACGTGACCCCTGGTCTTCAACATAGAAACTTGCATGTAACATCATGTTGCGTACCATGTGGATGCAGGGATGTGGAATGCCGAAACGATGAAAGGCGTCAAGTAAGCTGTCTACATTACGTATGCTGTTGAAAGCCTTCCTCCAATCAAGGGCCATTAGGCGAACCTGACCGCTTCGTTGCGCACATGCCAGCTCAACCTCCGGAAGTGCAACAAATATTGCATCTTCGGTGCAATGACCCTTTCGCAAGCCAAATTGGGATCTCCACAGCTTGTTTTCCGAAAGCGTTGTTTCAAAGGTGAAGCCAAAAGCTTGGCTGCAAGGCTTTGCAAATAGATTGGCCAATAGTTATTGGGATCAGCTGGGTCGCCCTTCTGGAACAGCATGGCAACTTTTGACCACTCTGCAACTACTGTTGACAAACTAAAGAAATCTAAATCTCATTATACACCTACTATTCACAGGTACCAGAAATGGGACCCTAATTTTGGAAACCCCCGATGTGATAAGCAAAGCCCGGGATTGTCGCCTCGACCTGCGCTGCAGGCTGCGTTTCCTCCGGGGCCTTGCGTGGATCTTGGTTTCTGTACCCAAGTGTCTCTTTGGAGGCCCCCAGAACACCGAGCAAGCGCAAGGGACTCGTGTCGTACATGAGGCCTGTCCCGGACAGGAACTATCTTTCAAGAATGCTCACGTCAGCATTAATTTGAAGGATTGTGTGTTGCCTGGAGAGAATTTGAATGATCATCAAGTTGCCTGGGCTTACGCTGGATGCTTCCCCGCTCATCGCGCATAGAAACAATATCTAGACAGGTCGAGGAGCTTGCAATCCTTGAGGCAAAAGGTCATCGGTACCACTGGGGTGGCCTTCTAGAGAAACCCACCAATGATCCATTTAGCTTCAATATGGTAGTTTCCCAAAATTTCGGTGACCCCAACATCGACCCCAAATGTCTATAGTCCCTGTCATGGTGACCCCCAAAATGGTACCCATAATTTTGAGAAACCCTCATTAATATGTTGCCAGGGTCACCAAGGGCTGGCTTATCTACTGAGGAAGCCCACTGCTCGAGAAAACCAGCCTGGATACTCCCCTCCCCCTTATATTAAACCCCAGGCACCCCCAATACTTCCATTGTGGTATATTGTAATATATTCTATTGGGAATATTTAATATACAGAACACGTCGCACTACAGGC